>OZ020283.1:11144336-11323274 GCA_963971205.1 Aethes cnicana
CTTGTATTTTTGAACGATCAAGTGTTGAATAGTACATGGGCAAATGGCGTCCAAGGCTTCGCTGGCCAAATAAGTACACACTCTTGTCAAAATTTGGCATGACCAGTTTTATTAATTCTGGCTGATGCAACTTTGAATTTCTTCTTTTAACTTGTTTCCTTCTATTACTTACTGTGCAATCAATCATCTTTACAGGGTATGGACAGAGTGGTTGGGGCAACCAGAATATGTGGGACAACAACAATCAAGGAGGTTGGAGCAACCAAGGCTACGGTGACCAAAGTGGATGGGGACAGTCTACCGATAGCTTCGGAGGTGGTTACCAGCAGAACTATTCTGGTGGGCCCATGCGAGGCAACTACAACACTTCCCGTGCTCAACCTTACAATCAAGGTATGTTTATTGTACTTGCACTTTATTTACCTTATGGAAGCAACAAATTATAATTTGATCAACTATAATAACAAATATGACGTGCGATTACAGGCACTTACTGGTAAATTCTTTTTCTGACATGTTAAAGTGCCCCTATGTGGCCAATTTGCTGAATAAATAATTGAATTTTGAATTTTAATTTTTGAATTTTACATAACTTTTATCAGTTATGATTGATGAGTGGTAAAGCAAGCGAGATAGTTTAAAAAAAATTGAATGCCATTCTTATTAAATCTTAAATGGAAGCCATGGTTCTTAAGAAGAGATTTTGCTATTCTCTTAGTGTCTGACTTCTCCAAACTGGCCCATTTGGTTTGATAATATAATTGGCAACACAGACAATTGTCACAGTTACATTGACACTATTGAATGGAATGACAAGTTTGACACTGACAGCCAGCACCTAGTAAAAACAGTGGTGCCAACAGTGAGCAGAAAAACGGTGGCCCTCATAGCACAGGGCGGACACGGCCTATAATAGCACGATTTCGAACACAATTCGAATGAAGTGTCATTGTTTGCGTGCAAGGACGTCTGTACACTTGTAAATGTGTGTGTACTACTACGCGGACCAATGATTCACCCACCATCTCCGGTTGAAACAAATGACGCTAAGGCGATTTGGACGCGAATTGCGCGCGGGCTAGATTCAGGCGGGTGATTCCGTGGCCATTCTGTATGGTTAGTACTATTAAATATTTTGTGCTCATAACTTGATGACGTAACTTACAGGCAGCGGTGGGGGCTACGCAACGGGAGCGGCGTCCTATACAGGCATGGGCAATACCGCCGCCGGGAACCAGCGCCGGTTCTAACTCTTGTAAGTACACCTTAACTAGTACGTAATATTTACGGACCACTCTTTTGTAGGTACAAACTCTTTGACATAATAGTTCTTTCTCAATATTTTCGAGAATTGACGCTGAGCCGATTCTTCAAGGGTTGTTTAGACTATCGAATAATTTAGTAAATATTTAAAAGGTAAAATAGGATCAAATCTTTTTCCTTAGATTAGATGTAAATCAGACAATAAATTACCTTGACAACGAAAGTAAGACATAATGCTCCGTCGTACTACCTTAAAAGACGGGCAAAAGAAAGAGATAATAATATGGTGATTACTCCATCGGAAAAAGCACGGCTCTTCTTACTTAATAAAATTGCAAGCAGCTCACAAGTCACAATGACTATGGAGCTTAGTGATGTCTCATGCTCCGTCAATGATTCTCTATTCGCTACGCAATAGATTTCGATACTTATTTTCTGATTGTTGAATGAATGACCAGAGTTTTTGATTTAGTACTCAAGTAACCTACCTATTGTAAATATAGAAAATGAGCCTAGAACTGTGGGGTGCGATATCAAGTTAAATATTGCCTTTATTGTTCAACAATATTATGTCAATATCGAGCACATAAACAACAATGCAGTAGAAAAGTAGATTCTGATAGTCTAAACGGTCCTTTGGGGATGAACTGTACTAAATAATAATAATTTCTTTAAATACATAAATTCTTACCATATTCTCACCACTAAACCACAACAGCCTATCTGCATCCCACTTCTGAGCACAGGCATCCTCTCATCATGAGAGGGTTTGGGGTATATTCCCCACGCGGGCCCAGTGCGGATTGGGGACTTCACACACATCCTTGAATTACTTCGCAGATGCGAACAGGTTTCCTCTCGATGTTTTCTTTCACCGAAAAGCTAGTAAGCTAGTAGTGGTAAATTCAAATTCAATTTCACACATAAGTAAACTGAAGAGGGGAATTCGAATCCCCGACCCTCTGCATTCGCGGCGGAGGTCGAACCACTAGGCCACCACGGCTTATTACTATTACCTTATTCTCACAGAGAAAGTAAATTATGCCTGTCATATAACGCATTCACTGCCACTGACGCATATATGCGTTTTGCTGACTTTCCCGCAGTGCCTTGAACGCACATGTGCGTTGCAATGTGCTTAATGACAGATGTGGCACCTGGCGAAAGTTGGTAAAACAAAAGTGGCAGCGAATGCGATAATCCAACGTAAAGTATAGGTATCGCCACGGGAATTGAGGTGAATGATAACACACACAGCTACATAAAATGGCTATCGCTACTGAAAAATAAAAAGAGTATTTAAACGCAAAATCCCCGTGTTATTACATGACATGTTGTTGTGTGCGTAAATTCAATTCTCGTGGCCGATACCTATACAAAAGTCAAGCTGAACTCAAAATAATCGAATATGCCAGTATTTTTTTAAAGGTAATTGGGGACCAGTTATTGTTTTATTAAAAAGAGACTGAGTTAGTAGTCAATGCAAAAGTTGGAAAGAAGAAACTGTTACACGTTTTGCTATAATAATAATATACTTTTTTTTATAGCAAAGATTTTATAAACTGAAGTTCTCTAACTGGCATACCCAACTCAGACACGGTGGATGACAAGTAAATATAATTATGTACCTATGTAGGTATATATAAATACTCAATATGGTACCATATAGCAAATTGATGATCGATAAGGCGGAGATAATATCTAGTGGCAAATGAACAATAGAGGATGAGATTGTCACTTTTCTTGACGCTTGAAATTCTCACTTAAAATGTTTTTGACAATTCGATTATCCTGAATTGAGCTTGACTCGCAATAAATTTGCAAAAAGGTCACTATATGTTTGAATTATTTTCCTTTGTGCTTTAGTTTGGTCAAATTGTTGTTGCTTTTAGAAGGAACGAATCTTCGCCGATTCCCTCTCTTGCAAAATGGTTGATAAATTAAGCCTGCATTAACGATTCAACTCGAGCATAATAATACTTTGACTAATTAAAGTTTTAGTGATTGGTTTGATATCGGGAAATTTCGGAAATTATGATTATTTCCGACGGCTGTAATTAATTATTATACCTATTAATTATCATATTTAAAAGACATATTATATGGAGATCCCTTATATCAGGTAGCAACCAACATTTCTACCAACGCTGTGAAAACGTTCGGATCTAGTTACGATTTCTGAAATGTCTCGATTTCAATACTTCATTAATCTGTAATAGTATTTCTTTACTTTAAGGCCGTAAATAATTTCCAGGTGACATTTGTCCTTACTCATGGTATATTTTTCAATGTGTAGGTCTCAAGTTGCGCTAAGTTGAAGCTAGGCAGGCAGACGATTTAATAAACGGCAGGGTAGGCCAGGCGTCAACTAGCTAGTGAGAAACAAGCGGACTTAGCGAAGCGACTACATAACAAATAGTCATTTTACATTATTTTTTCTACATGAAGTTAAGGTTGGTTCACAAAAAGGTACTGTGTAGGTTGTTTTTCATATTATATGTCGTATATTTAGCACTCCACACAGTTTTTACATTTGACGTGTCACAAACTTTGTAAACGCACGCATATATTAGTAAGGTAATGCACCCGCAGCGCGTGAGACGTTCCACGGGAACCGAATGAAGGCTCTTCATGTAAAAGCTGTGACTATATAAGCAATGTTGTTCTTATTGTGACATGCACATAACTTGAGAACATATTCAATTTTATAAAGAGATTTGTCATCAGTTATCTAGGTTTTATAGCACGACATACGAGAAAAGAGATTTATTGATATTAAGGACAACAAATAAAAGAAAATTATAATTTAACATTATTTATGTAAATATTAAAAATTTATCCTAATATGACTAATATACAGATACGACGGATACTTCACATAATAGCATACAGAACCATCACTTGTCGGGCAGAAATTTACATATACCTATGTATGTCAAATTTATTAATCCAACACCAGAGCTTTCAATACTATCACACCATCGGATTGAATTGATGGAACTTTAGGTCAGACAAAACACTAACCTTATTCATTACGAATGAAAAGTCAAAAGTGCTTACATAATTTTGTATTCTAACATTAGAATTCTGGAACTCCTTTCACGGCAAATAGACGCTCTAACTTCTCGTATTTAACTTCATTGATGATTGTTAGTTAAATGGGGGACTGAAGATGTAATAATACTGCCTTTGGAACTTGTTGTAAAATGCAGATTCCGGGCGCGATTTGTTTTGTTGACATGGGAATTTCTCTTGGTAAATAAAAAGTAGCCATACTGACCGTAAAAATTGCATGTTCCGAGTGATTTATATAAAAGTTATCATATAATGTTAAAACATTCACTGTAAAATCTCATGCATATGTATAATGCTATAAATATGCCTCTCAATGATGTTGTCAATTATAAATGACACATGAAATTTACTGTCCTCTGCTTGATGGCATTTTGAGCCCCATGGTTCGTGAATTTTGACTAAAATGAAGTGTTTAAAAAGACTTGTTTGTTTTAATTACATTTTTAAAGTCCTTAATACTAATCTACTTATTAAATAACATTCCAAGTGAAGAGAGCAGTCGTTAAATAACTGACACGACCATGCACTTTAAAAATATACAATTTACATTTTATTTGTTTGTTCATTACAGATAGTTGTTAAGTTTATGGTGTAATAATCTTAAACGTACATACATTTTTTCCACTCTTTTTGTTCATATAATACAGAATAGATTAAATTCGCCGCTTGATTATTGGTTCGTGTGTCATATCTATTCAAAATTGAAATCTTTGTATTGAACAGTAAGGAAATCCCTACTTAGACAGTTTATGGAAGAATTTTTGAACCGCTGTATTCTCTATTTTTGGTTAATTTGTTAAAAAGTTCTTAAACTAGGTGCAGTCCTAGGGAGGGATAGTTTTTGTGGTTCTAGATATTTTATCATTGAATCTAGATGCATGGTAGTTCGCCAAGAAAAGTCTAGAAGCGTCATAATGCAAGTGACGCATCTAAATTTGGTTGATCATAATGACTAGGGGCAAGGTAAACAACTTGATAATGATAGTTAATTAACCAAAGGTAAAAAACACGATATAATAATTAAAATTCTCCCAAACAAGGTGGTAGAAATGAAACAATATTCAAGCGGCGACAACAATTTTCAAGGTTTCGTCTTTTTCACATGAAATATGTTTACGGCGACATTTAGCCCAATTTTTAATAGATAGGTAGTTAAGTTTTATGTATTCTACGACAGTTTTGTTTGTTGAATTTAATAAGGTATTCGTAGATTTTACTCTAAAATGTTTCTTGTGTGCATTATATTAAATAAACTGTTTTCCATGGACTCTTCTACACGCGGACGAGGTTTCCAACGTGGAATAGGCCATGGTAAGTGGACTTTGCCGAAATAAATAATTCAAAATAATAATACTGTTTCATTAAAAATACTTAACCTTCAACAGCACATAGAGATCTTCTACTATCTAAAGTCCCGCGCCTTCACATTTCATAACGCTTCATTATTTAAATTATTGTTTAAAAAACCGGCCAAGTGCGTGTCGGGCCACGCGCAAATTATAGGGTTCCGAAGTTGAGGATGCCCACAGTACCTTTCTAAGACTTATTAGCATCTAGCTAGCCTGTGGTATGACGTGCCCGCCCGACGCCCCTGCCGCTCGAGAAAAATCATCATTATAAGTTGGTCGACTATTACTCGTCAGTTTGTAAAGCCTACTTAGCTCTGATAGTTTTCCTTTCAACTACGTTATATATGCCACAACCGTGATTTTTTTCAGCCATCCAAATACCGCCATTTAGCTGGCAGGGGGGGGGGGACACGTGACTCTAACAAAAAATAGCACTTTAAAGCTTAATATTTCACAAACGCATCACTTAATCAAAAAATGCTTTTAACAAACCCACAATATTTTTTTAAGACCTATTCAACGATATGCCGCACCATGGGGTACGCAAGAAAAAAAAAATACATCCCCACTTTACGAGTAGGGGAGGTACCCTATAAAAAAATATATTTCAAAATTTTATTGTACCACTTTGTCAGCGTAACTAATATGCATATTCATGCCAAATTACAGCTCTCTAGACCTAAGCATCTCCGAGCAATAGTGCGGACAGACGGACGGACATGGCGAAACTATAAGGGTTCCTTGTGGACTTCGGAACCCTAAAAAGCACCACCAACACTCAACGCATAGTTGATGGCTGTCTCAGAACGCACACATGTGTTGAGAGTGTTGGTGGTGCTTTTAAAATACATTGAAGCGTTTTGAAATGTGAAGGCGCGGGACTTTGGATAGTAGAAGATCTCTACTAAACCGCATTGCATTTTACTGTACAGTCGAGTTCTCCAGTAACACAGTATACACACATATACACATTGACCCCGTACCTATATTAATGTTCTCGACTGTACCGTGTAAGTGTGATACGGCCTATTTTACAGTATTTTCCCTAGGTGTCAGCAATGCGAACAAATGGCGAAAGCGAATTGTTTGCAGAAATGACAATTCCAATAGACCGCACCTTTTACCGCAGGTGCGGACTTCTAAGTAGGAATTTTTTTCCCATTTCTTCGCACTGCGGATAACAGGATAGAAAATCCGTGATAGGCCGACGATGCAATCTGGGTAGCGTGTACTCGGGAAAGGATGCTTCAATCACCCGCGGTAAAATATTCCATTTTACTCCCGAGTCATACTATCTACTACTACAGCCTATTTGCGTCCCACTGCTGGGCACAGGCCTCCTCTCATCACGAAAGGGTTTGGGCTTTAGTCCCCACGTGGGCCCAGTGCGGATTGGGGACTTCACACACATCTTTGAATTACTTCGCAGATGCGTGCAGGTTTTCTCACGATGTTTTCCTTCACCGTAAAGCGCAGTGGTAAATTCAAATTGAATTTCACACATAAGTAAACTTAGAGGTGCGAGCCGGAATCGAACCCGCGACCCTCTGCATGAGAGGCGGTAGGTCGAACCACTAGGCTACCACGGCTTCTATCTACTATTATAATTATCGGTGTGTTTGGTATAGTGCTTGTTGCGATAGGCATGCCTCGTCGCTTTTCTCTACTTGTGAAGTGTTTGCGACGAATGCGGCGGCGGCAAGCAGGGACACGCCGGCGCGCAGTAAGGCGGCGCGAGCGCCGGGAACATGCCCGACGCTGCGGCAAGTTGTCTGAAATGTAAAATCCTGCATCACACAATAACCTTTTTTTTTACATTTCACACAAATTGACCAAGCCCCAAACTAAGCAAAGCTTGTACTAGGTGCTAGACAACGATATAAATACATATATAGACGAATACATACATATATAAATACTAAACATCCATGACTCGAGTACAAACATTTGTGCTCATCACACAAAGTTTGCCCCGAGCGGGACTCGAACCCGCGACCATCTGAACAGAAGGCAGCGTCACTACCAACCGGACCAATCCGGTCGTCAGTATAGCACAATACAACGATGGAATTAGTTCTGCTAGGACCAATTCCCCGAACGACCAAAATTCCTTGATCGTCCATTTCCTTTTTGGTGCTTTTCCTAGTTCGGCCATTCCTCAAATGACCACTGCCTTGTATTCCTCCGATACAAAGAAATATTATATCAAAGTGGCTTTTCAGGGAAATGGCCATACAAGGAAGAGGCCATTGAATGGACATGGCAGTAGGAAGGAAGGTGGCCATAGTCGAACTACTCAATCCCTTAGAAGGCGCGCGGCAAAACACTTAAGCCATTGACGCAGAGTATTACTGCTTGATCCGCTCGCCTTCTAAGTTGTGTCCTGCTATACCTACCTATTGAAAATTGATGATGATGAGTTAGGCCTAGAAGACCGCATTTTTTTTGTTTTGATATGGATTGTTACCTATATTGTTGATCAAGGTGTGCCTTTTCGATTCTTTTGTCCTTTGCTCTTCTGTTCTGAAACCAGATCTTTACTTGTGTCTCGCTTAGTGATAGTGCTGTAGCCAGTTCACATCTGAAATTGAAGGAGGACGTATATTATACCCGACTTCAAAAAAAAGGAGGTGGGGGGGAGGTTCTCGATTCCATGGGATCCATGAGAAAATCGGGAAACTGCAAAATATATGGATGAATTAAATGATTTTAACAAGGTTGCCACGCGTCAGGTAAAAATAGAACACCGCCTTCAAACTTCGAAAGACTGCGGAGTCCGTATAGCACTACGCAACTTAGAAGGCGCGCGGCGAAGCACTAGTCGTTCATGCAGTCTATTTTTACCCGACTGCGCTAGAAGGAGAGTTATGTTTTTCGAGTGTATTGTATGCATGTATATTTCTTTGGCACGCTCTGTAGCCTAAATGGCTTGATGAATTTTAACATGCGAGGTGTCGTTAGATTCGTCTTAATTGGTGAGGTGACACTGGGTATATCAAAATTTCAAAAAACAAAATCAGCAATCATCAAAAAAGTCAGCCTTTTGGCTATTTTAAGCGTGTCCATAAATATTTTTCTTGTCAAAGCCTGTCGATTGGGGTATCAAAATAAAGGGCTTAATGAACGGATTACAAAAATATATAATGTGACATCAAAAGTTTGTTTGCACAGTTAGCAGTCGGCTATACTATTTTTTCAAAAATCAAGTTATTACTTAATCCATTCGCCTTCTATAAGTTATGTAACCTGTATCAAGTGAACCGACCCAAGGCAACGACAATCTTTCATACTCAACTTGGCATCGATAATCGATATAGCGGTCTTTCGAAATTTGAAGGCAGTTTCCTTATTTTTTTTTTATAATATGCAGGTTATTTCTTATAAAGGTGGGTATGTTTTATAAAGTCTATTTTACCGCCGAGCCCTGGCGACGTATTCCCCTCTGGCGTACTCCAGCTCTAGCCTCAGGGTCTGGTGTGCTGAGAAGGTGGTTCGCTGTCGCCGCGGTCGACTCTCCTTCCGCCGCCTGCGAGCCACTGTAACGACACACGTCATACAGCGTAACATACAGAATGGCCACGGAATCACCCGCCTGAATCTAGCCCGCGCTCAACTCGCCTTGAACTCGCCTCACCAGAATGGCCACGGAATCACCCGCCTGAATCTAGCCCGCGCTCAACTCGCCTTGAACTCGCCTCACCAGAATGGCCACGGAATCACCCGCCTGAATCTAGCCCGCGCTCAACTCGCCGTGAACTCGCCTCACCCATCCGGATGGTGAGTTAATCAAATACCCGCGTAGTGGTACACACACATTTACAAGTGTACAGACGTTCTCGGACGCACACATTGACACTGCCGCGCTACGGTCTGCTGCATTCGAGTTATGTGATCGAGATCGTTTTTTTTGTAGGTCGTGTCCGCCGTGTGGCGTAGAGATCTTCTACTACGAGGGCGGGATGATAAGTAACTAGCCTAATAAGAAAACACTTAACTTTCCGTGATAAAATTAATTTTATTTTTCGACATAGTCTCCGTGAACCTCTACGCACTTATTCCATCTTCGTTCTAAAGCAGTAATGCCTTCCATAAAATGATTTCTTTCGAGGCCTGCAAAATACTCCTCTACAGCAGCTATGACTTCATCCTTTGTGGCAAATTTCTGTCCGCCCAAAAAAGTTTTGAGCTTAGGGAATAAGTGGAAGTCTGATGGCGCTAGATCAGGCGAATAAGGTGGATGGGGCAGCAAATCATACTTCAATTCGTTGATTTTTGCCATAGCTTTAACACATGTGTGAACCCTTGGTGGAAGATGTTTTTTATTTTTCGCCAAACCTGGTCGTTTTTGCTGAATACATTGATGAAACTTATCTAGAAGATTAGCGTAGTATTCTCCATTAATTGTTTGACCTTTAGGAAGGAATCTATCATCAAGATCTCATCTGCATCCCAAAAGACGGAAGCCATCAATTTTCCAGCCCACTTTACAGCCATGGCTTTTTTGGAGCCGGGCATGCCGATTGAGTCCACTGTTTTGATTGAATTTTTGATTCTGGCGTGTAATGATGAACCCATGTTTCATGTCTTGTTACAAATCGACGTAAAAAATCGGCCTTATTACTCTGAAAACGGTCCAGACATTCTTTTGAGTTTTGCACCCGAATCCTTTTTTGATCGTGCGTAAGCAATCGCGGCATCCAACGGGGCGATAACTTTTTCATATTTAATTCCTCACTTTAAAAAAGTAAATTACAAATTGATACGCCGCAAGGATGCAACGGAAAACCACATTCCCATTAGCGGCACTTCTTGAGTTCGCAGACACGAGTTGGACATGAGTAAGGATTCTCGAGGTTCCTGTGGGCCGTGATTGCATGAGAATGAGCTTGTAAGAGCTCCGCCATATTGCGGAAGCGCAGAAACCCCGCGTTAGGGGTTAATATGACGATGATTTTAATCTGTGCGGTCGGATTTCACGCGCAGTGTACGGTGTCGGACAAAGTGGCGTCCGCGGACAGACGAGTTCGCCGATAGGTATGCATTACAATTTTGCTTTCCTCCTATTACTTCGACGTAATAAGACCAAAATGAACTCGACTGTATACATTAAAATTATTTCATACAGAAATCAACCACAGCGTGATTTGCAGAGTAACAATAGGTACTAAATGGATATTCATTTAATTCATTTCAATTTAGATTTGTTCAAAGATAACCTACCTATCACCAACCTGGATGGATCGTTACGTGTTGTTCGTGCGCCCTGTCCTTAGAATCGTCAGAATAAGATCAAAGACGGACCTTTATGTCGCCGGACCAAACCAACTTAACCGCAAAAATAAAATATTCACTAGAAAAATATTGTGAATATAATGGACCGTAACTGTGGAGATAAGCCCGGAATAAATCCTTCTGGCCGTTCGGAGAATACCCGCAACAGACACTCTTCCCCGGCCTTCAAAGACATTCAGACGCTGAATAAAATACTTACCATTTACTCTTTTATAAATATTTTTATGTAGATTTTTCGATAAGCTCTTTGAAAGCGAATATTTCTTTCTTGCTTAATTCAAATAAGGATTTAATTTTTTTACGAGATTAAATAAGAGATGGCTGATCTAGATGAGGGGTTGAAGTAAAGGAGCGCAATCTTTATAGTTCCAAAAGTGAACTCCAATTCGGGTAGTTTGGGGGTGTTGCGGTCGCCAGAAGTGTCAATGTCAAGCCACCTAGGCGGATAGTCTGCAATAGCGCCTTCAGATGGCGGTGCTGAGGCGAAAACGGTTGTGAGAAGAGTGTGTTTCGTTTTGTTGCTTATCAAATCCGCTGGACACGTTTTCAACTGTTTCGCCATATAAGATGGCGCTCCTTACCAAGACACATCCACACTCCATAGGCTGATCATTGGGCTAACTAAGGCTGGGCGCACAATGTTATAGGTTTTCGAATGCGGTTTTTAGATTAGGAATTCCGAATGACGTCACCCGAACGCGGCCCATAACCCATACATTTTGTTTGAACCGTATTACGGAAATTTCCGTTTCCGTATTCAGATGGCAACAAAAAATTTGAACTCAAATTTTATACGGGCTACGTATTAAAAATTTAAAGCGCCCCCTGGATATTGCTCATATGCAGAGCTTTACCGATATACGCGCCGCAATGTAAGGTAACGGTACCGATTTGCGTTAACGTACGTAATTCCGGAATTTATTGGTTAAGGCCCAAAAATAAGAAAACCACAAACCATTTACAAAAAATATGTATGTACATATAAAGTGTGGACAATATAACGTCAAATAAACGAGAGGTCAACTAACTGTGACTTATGGTATGTGATTACGTAATTTTTATTCGCCAATCCGCGCCAAACCGCCGAAAGCGCAGCAAGTGCTTCGCGTGTGCGTAAGCGCCTATAATGATTTTCTTAAGGGTTTGACAACTAATGGGTAAGTATTTTCATTATAAACTGTTTAAATCATTGTGTACGATTTCATAACGAATTGATTAAATAAAGTTTCATGGAAATTCAGTTGGAATGTAATAAATTACGGTCGATTTACTGATTGCCGCAATTCTGTACATCAAAAACCAACGTTGTCCCGAAAAGCGTAAAAATTACGGAATTGAGTAAAATGAAGGGATTTTGTATTTGTTTTTTTCCGGAGGTTGAGATAAGATACACAAACAAGTTTTTCGTTACGAGTTTGATGTCTTCCATAGTTTCATATTATCAAATTACGTATTATGATTTTGTAGACCGTTGTTATGAAAAAAAGGCGTCTAAAGTAATATATTTTTCCTACTTTGTAAAAAATGTTCACCCGAAGTCCAAACGGCTTAATTATATTGCTGCAGCCCAATGTTATATGTAATGAATGGTCCATTTACTAATCTGAACATATTACTACAGAATGTAAGTATATTTAGCTTGTGGAAAAACCTTACTCCTTAAAAACTTCTGTTTTTCTGACTGCCGCAATTCCCTACACTGTTTTTTGGTTGTGCTTCTAATTGCGTTATAATAATTGCGTAATTGTGCTTTTGTTTTTCAAAAGATTATCCTCTATTTTCTGAGTTATATTTAGTTAAACTAATGCACGTTGAGTTTTATGACCGAACTAAGCACTTAGGGGAAACTAGGAACAATTGTACCAGTCAAGACAAATGTAAAATATCACATTTGGTAAGATATCATTCTCATTTGTCCCAGTGGCAACAAATAAGAATGAAAACGGGAATTATTTTTCCCATTTGTCCCCACTGGGCACCGACGGGTAGACCCACATAGAAAAGCTATATTTTTTAATTGTATGTTTTTTTGACAGTTAACCGTTAAATTGCCAACGGGAAACCTTTGGTACACTGACTTTGAAATAATGTTGATATTAATTAATATACAAGATATATATATTATACAGATATTTGGTAGTTTTTTTTTATACAAGCTGGTCAATTATTTCATGTCTTGTAGTATGTTCTTGGCAATGGGACTACCATGGCACATGTTACTTTAATAAGAGGTACATAGGTTTCGTGTTAAATTGACATAGCTGGATTTACGATTATTACAAACATTTGGGGAACATAGAGAAAACATACCAAGGGGTACAAGGAAGGGCGAGGTGTGGTATGGACTCAACGGGTATCACAGGTGAATTATAACAAAACTCAAAAGGGCCGTCACAAAAGATCAGCTATGGTCGAGGTGACGCACATATGGCCTACAAAACCCCCCAATAATAATAATAATAAAGGGCGAGGTGGACTAGGCGAGAACAACCTGGTATAGAGACTTTGTCGATAACTATTAACCTCATATATTGATAAATAGGCCCTACTTACTTTAACGTACGATGGAGAGAGTTATACAACATACAATCTAATTTTCAATATTTTAATCAAAAATCTTTGTTACTGGGGGCCCATTTCTTTCACGATTGAATATTTTGTGGACATCGGATAAGATTGTTTCTCGTGGGGGACAATGAAACTAACCGAAATTTTCTGGACCGAATCTCTTCTCCCCGTCTCCTCTAATAATAATAATAAATTTTATTTTTGTCAAACATGTACTGTTATTTTATTTTGTATCAAGTTACATTCTATTTAAATTTCTTATTTTATTATATCTGCAGGAAAGGGGCATTTACTGAAGTTACCGGAATTACGTGCACGCGTTTACGGGATAACCGACAGCGACTAATTTTAATCCGTAATAACGGACATTTAAGAGGTTTAGAAAAACGACTATAATTAATACAAAACACAGTTTAATATACATTTGTTACATAACATTGTATACTCTAAAAGCCAGTCTTTCCTAGTGAATCGATTTCAATTAGCTGAGATCTCAGGTTTTACTGGAAATAGCTTACAAAGTCAAAAATGCCTTAAGACTCCGTAATTCGGTACCGTTACCTTAAGGACATTGTCAATCGACTCGTATAATTATGTATTATTGTATCTTCTATCTATCTATATATATAAAACAAGAAACTGACTGACTGACTGATCGATCAACACAGGCGAAACTACTGGTCGTAGAGAGCTGAAGTTTGGCATGCAGGTTCCTTAGGGAACGTAGGGGAGCACTAAGAGAGGATTTCCCGAAATTCCCACGGGAACGAAAAAAAACGGTATTTTTCATTTTAATATTTCTGCGCATACGAAGTTGCTTGGAAAAGCTAGATCTAGACTGATCGTTCCAGTAGTGATGATTACGGTTATGGAATTAAGTACTTTACTTATCTATCTAGGTAACCACAAACCATGTAGGGGTAAATAAAATATGTACCATAAACTTGGTATTTACTTATGGCAATAAGTTCTTCAGAAATGTACCCCGCTGTAACTGTAACTCACCCCGCCTGAATAAATAGTTACACAAACATAATATTTAGAAAATAAACGTGACGCGAAACATCCAATCATCCAAGTCAAGCCAGGAAATCAATTTGATCTGAAACGTGCGTACCTTTGTTGCACAATAAAATGTCTAGGTGCACGGTAGGTAGTGCGCACGGCACGGCCAAGTTCCGTCATGACGCACGCATTGCACAGTGTGTAGGTAGGTATACTGTATATTACACGAAACGTTTCAGCGTATTTACTCTCTATAAAGTTTACTGCGTTAAACGATAATAAAATAAAGTACTTTCATTGAATTTAATGATTACGGAACCCTGAAAAATTAAATACCTAAACATTATTCGTTGTACAAATTTCTACACGAGAACTCCGCGCCATAAATTCGGTCCTCGACAACAATGGTCTCCGAACAATGTTCCTTTAAGCAGCTTATTTGAATGAAAATCGTTTCCATCAACAACGATTCTTATTGCTATGAAAATAGTATCATATTGATAATATTATGGTTTGTCGCGTGGATGAAAAACGCGTTGCGTCAAATTCAAAATAGGGGAGATGGGGGATGGATGGAGTACAGGGGCTATATTCGAAGTCTTAAAATAGGGATATCCCTGTTTCCCATAGGATCGCTCACGCGTCGCGTGAGCTCTAAGCACTAGATTTAAAGTTCAACTTGACGCGTGAGCGATCCTATAGGAAACAGGGAGATCCCTATTTAAGACTTCGAATATAGCCCCGCCTGCATAAGACACAAGACGTCCGTACCATAGTTTTTAGCAGACTTTCAATAAATATAACCGGACCACGCAGGTTCGACTGTAACACTTTTTTTTCTGTGGTCATTTGTCGTTTATGCGGAGATTTGGAGTTTTTTAAGAATTTGTCCCCTTGCCTCCAAATTTGGATTCAGATCCTTGATATATTAAGGGATCTCCTCAAAATTTGTTACCTCTACACCATTTTAGCATACATTTCGAAAACCACAGAGCCACTTATACGTCCCTCTATGTATACGCGTTTGGAAATTGAAGCCGACGATAGTGTAAAATGAAAATTTAATGTAATGACTTATTGTGCTGACTATGAACTAATAGTAGATAGATACCTTACTTGTTACCGTCGCGTCCGGCTTTTCCATTTGCTGAGCTGTAGGGGTGTGACAGCCCGCTTGGCGCCGCGCTGATAGGATTACGACGCCACGACTCGGCGCGCGGCAATGGCTCGGCGGAGTCCCATTCAAACCCAACCTTACGTGAAAATTGTCGGCACTGTTCTGCTACGTTGCTATAAAACCCATTGTTCGACGCTCATAACTATCACGAACAACAAACCGTGAAACTGAATAAACGTTAGACGTTCACATCATCAAATGAAAAATGGGGTTTTTAAATTTATCTACATACTACATAGTTGGTGTCGCGGATCCACGCGATGTGTTACTAACTCATTGGTATGCTTTCTTCTCTATGACTGTTGTACCTGTACTGTATATTCTGTGTCACCTGTCATAGCGCTGTCTATGGGGTGAAAAGAGCGCGTATAAGATAGCGGACAAATAGGGTTGCTCAATGGCCGTCGTCCAAGATGGTTGTCGTTTGTTGAGCTTCTCCATTTTTACTTGATTTATCTTTTGTACCGTACATTTATCATTATTACCGAACAACTTGCAGGCCTGTGGCCCTAACTTTGATATTGGCGAAGTGTCCAAGACAGAAGCCATTAATTTATATAGAATAGAATAGCGGACAAATATGGACGGTCGGAGAGGAAAAATGCAGGTAAAATCAGGATTGATGATGAGTTGCCGCCTGCCGGCTGGCGAGAGGTGAGAGAAGATACACTGGTGAGTCGGTCGGTCGAGGAACTTAATGTATGTGTTCTATTACGGCCGTGGCTGTGGTCTTGGCTCAAACGCGGTTTGATGCTTATTTTGCGACGATGACTGGAGGAAACTTCGGCATCGGTGGGGTTGCAAGCCCCTAGTGTTCTGTCGACCCGATGGCCTTGGGAAACCTTGGCGTCGAAGGTGCGTCCTTGTTGGTCTTCAGAACGGCATGACCACCTTTTTGGAGGCTTGGGCGATCTGTAAGGGGATTGGAGGAGGGTCTGCCGGCAATAGGATAAAGGCATTGGTGGAGTCTGGCTGTCTGACTATTGAGTGCCGCATCATAGAAGGACGGGGGCAAAGAAGCGGTGTCTCCTATTGCGCCCACGATTGGTCTAAAGGAAACGGGTGGAGATCTAGTCTGAGCCATGGGTGCGGCTTCCCATGTGTGTCGGATAGAGCTGCCACACCGCGCAAGCGGCAGTTTCCCCAGTTCGTGGTTTAAGGTCATGCCATAGCGTCCCCTTCCGGGCACCTCTAAAGCAAGAACCTAGCGGTTGTGTAGAGATTACAGCTATGACCAAGTAGAAACTATTTATACCAGGTTTATGTTACTACGTATTTCTCGGAGTAATTGCCCATGATTATTATTTCCCTTATTGTCGTGTATGTTAATAACCATTATTCCCATAGCGAAGCAGATCCAAATATCTTCACGACAGTTGGCCCGGTGAACTTCGTATCACCCGTAGGCGATTCTTTTTTTTAGCTGTTCCTTTCGACTTTTCCCTATTTTTTTTTCATTAAAACAAAAAAGAATTGGTCAAATGGGTCCAGCAGTTCTCGAGCCTTAGGACGAACACACGGCGTCATTTTTATATGTAAGGAGATATAAAAACCATGTCGCACTCGCACCAATTATATCAGCAAGCATTTGACCACGAGAATCCTCCTAGAGCCAGACGATACTTCGTTATGCATTCACTGGTTACATACAATACATACCTACCTAGATGACAGATGTATTTATAAAAGTTGTAACTTTGACAGTTCTGCGTTTAACAATTTCTTCCACTTTTAGGGTTCCGTACTCCACATGGGATGGGACCCTTATAGTTTCGCCATGTCTGACTCTGTCCTGTCTGTCTCCAGCCTAGCTCGAAGATCCTTAGTTCTAGAAAGCTGTAATTTGATTTCTCATAAAGTGGGTTTTTTTTCTCGCGTATCCTATTGTGTGATGTGCCATTGGATAGGTAGTTAGGTAGGTATTTAAAAACTATTGTGGGCCTGTGATAACCGTTTTCCTAATTTTTCAAGTCCCCTCACCTTACCAGCTAAATTATTGTTTTTGGATGCCTGAAAAAAAAGCACGGCTCTCATGTAACGAAGTTAATTAATAGGAAAAGTATAACAACTAAGTATAGGCTACACAAGATGAAACCTCACATTTGGTCGATAAACCCACAAAATCGCAGTTCTCATCACAATAACTCCGTCCCAGAAGACAGTGGTGGAAAGAACGTCCATAACAACCCCACTAATCGACTGCTAATCACTGTCTGAATGAAAAGGAAAACGATTTCTATCAGTAAGATTGTTCAATTGAAGCCCGGTGGAGCGATTAGCGGCAATATCAATATCTGCCATAGATTAAACCACGGACAGAAATTGCGAACAAGTCAGGTGCAGCCTCTCGCGGGCACGGACGAACGACGCCGTAATTAGGGGTCTTCTAATGAATATTAAGGGGTAGCTACCCTAATTCAGCTCGACCATTGTTAGTAAAACCTATTGTTCATTAATCACAACCGTTTTTTTACCTTGAACAAAACAAATGTGAGGAAGAAAGATGATCTAATCGAGTGGTTACTGAGAGATGAGTTTCGATGATTAGTGGGGTGGTTGGAAGCACTTTAATTTTGAATAGATAATTATTGAGATAACAATGAGATAGGATAGGACCTAGTGAAAACTTTAGCTGGAAATTTACTTTGAGTGGTAGGACCTGGTGCTAGGTCCGTCCGTGGTGATACCGTCATCTTTTCCCGCTAATGCTAACGTTGTGTTCCGGTACAGGGGTTAAAGCAGCCGGTGAAATTTCTGGCACAGAGGCATTCCATCTTAGGCCTCAGGGTAGGCAACGCATTCGAGATCTTACGGTTTCTTAATGGGGATCATAGGATTTCGGTGTTCATGGGCCGCAGTGACCACTTACCATCAGGTGGGCTGCGCGCTCTTTTGCCTATACCAATGACATGAAAAAAACTTTACTTCATTTAGAATAAGATATTTCAAGAACTTTTTAATAGGAGGTTTTCAGCTCCCGCTATGTCATGACTGATTGATTTACAGGTTATCCTGAAACCCAACGCCAAGGTTTAAAGGGATAAAAGATCAACTAAATAAAACAACCTTGCAACATATATAGTCGAAAGGGCTGCCAGCTCCGCAATATGCTGCCACGCGGAACCACGGCACTGATGTTCAGCTGGACCCAAGATAAGATAATAATCCTTATACTGGACGAAAGGAACTTCAAAAGTAAAATTTTAAATCGACGCACGTGCTACCACAACTCTACGCATGCTTCACAAAGTTCACAATGTGCAGATTTACACCCCACTTACTACACTTTCGGGTTTATTGAGCGCATAATAATCCAATGTGACAACATTCAGATAATGTTGGCATTGTAGATCAATTACTAAGGGGTTGCCCCAGCTGACGGCTCCCACAACACCCCTATTCATCGCTGCGACGAAGCTATGATTTTTCAACGGTAATTGATTAACGTTTCAATATAATATAAGTATTTATAAAGTATATCAATATCAGTATATAAAACTCTTCCTTTATTGACTTTGTGATGGACTGGTTGACTGATGATAACGCACAGGCGAAATTGCTGCTTCTGCAGCCGCAGCTGACAGTACAAAAAAATGAAAGAAACTATTTTCGTTTCTTTTCCAGGTACGGGAAAAAATGGGACCTTTAGCGAGATGGGTATACTGCAGGTGACGCTTAGTGACATAAAAGGGGAATTAGGATTTTCCGTCCGTGCCTCAAAAGGAAAAGACGGAACCTTTTAGAGGAGCACTAACGTGCCTCTCTTTGCGTCCGTCTGTCAATGTCATAGCCGATTGCACTTGGCCAGAAAAAAATACTTATGTTATTTTAATAATGATAAGATAAGTCCATGATGATGATGATGAAGATAAGTACTCTCGGACTTATTTTAGAAAAATTACCGTATTCGCCGTCGTCTCCTAAAGCAGTGGACTAAACAAATAAAAAAACAAGTCCCTTCATCAATAGACTACAGGGAAATTTATAAGGACAAAGTATCTACTTGATTTTACTAAAGTTTAATCAGCGTACACTCTCCACGTGAGTTCAACTCGCACTTGGCCGTCTTTTACGATACATTATTATAAACTATGTAGCTTCTGCCCGCGACTTCGTCCGCGTGTAATTCCTTTACCGCGGGAACTATGCGTTTTTCCGGGATAAAAAGTAGCCTATGTCCTTTCTCGGGACTCCAGCTATCTTCATACCAAATTTCATCAAAATCGGCCCAGTAGTTTTCACGTGATGCGCGGTCAAATAAACAGACAAACAGACAAAAATTCTAAAAACTATTTCTGCTATCGATTCTAAGTAGCGAACTTTTTTCGAATATCTCCCATGTACAGACTTTCGACCCTCTTTAGCTTTATAATATGTATATAGAAGATATAGATATCTCATATATAAAATTCTTGTGTCACAGTGTTTGTAACCAAACTTCTCCGAAACGGCTCGACCGATTCTTATGAAATTTGGAGTGAATGGTCAGTAGGTCTGAGAAAAGGACGTAAACTTTCAACCAAAAAAACTAATTCTAAGGCGGTACGAAGTCCGCGGGGTCAGTTACAGTATAGATATAGATATTTGCCAACACCTGCAGGTGCAGTAATAAATAATCTATACCAAAACAAAGCCAAGCAGTTAGCCATAGACATAAATAATACTTCGTATGGATCCGGCCTAACGTAGATACGTGTCATGTTTCCCTACTTCCTTGGTGTCCAATCCAAAATTAAACTTGGATCGTGACACTAAAGCTGGGTCACATTTTTACAACAACGAGACGAGATTTTAGATACTGAGAAACAGTTTCGAAAAAAGTTTTTTTAAAAACGCTTATTTTCACGCACGCTCGGTGACAGAACTTTGGATTGGACACCGAGGAAGTGGGGACATATTACGTGTACGTTACACCGGGTCTATATTATTGACGTCTATGCAGTTAGCAAAATACGAGTCTGATTATTTCAGTTACCTACCAGACAGGGTTTCATCGAATTCTTAGTGGATAAGTGGAACAATGGAACATGCGTGTGGCTAAAACAGTACACACTGCGTGGGCTAACGATCATTAAGCCCACTTCATCATCCGTTTATTATATTACGTTCTTTATGTAGTTCTTTTCCTAATCGATCTTGAGTATGTAGGTATATTATGAGTTGGATATTGAGATCAACTTTTTATATGAGATAAACAATTTCAAAAAATGTGATGATGTTTTATTTTATTAATTAGATAATTTTGTGACTTCAATAAAGATTAGTGTGATTTGGATTTCAAAAATACATATGTTATGACCATCTTACGCCCACGACTTCTTCCGCGCCGAATTGCATAACTTTTCCCACTTGGGGTAAAAATCCTTTCTTAATATTCATCGACATCACATCAGTCTGACAGTTTCTTAAAATAACCCCTAAATTCTAAAATTGGTCCTAATCGTTAGTCGTTTCTGAGATCTATTGTATAATTAAATACACATAGCTCATTTAAAGTATAAGATAGGGGAAAGCACACTGAAACGTTTCGTCTAAATAACTAATATACACACTGTGCGTGCGTCATGTCGGAACTTGGCTGGCGCACTGCCGTGCGCCCAGAGGCGTATTTAAAAAAATTGCGCCCTGGGCCACTGGGATTAGCCGCCCCTTACAAGGCGGCAAACTTTTTTTTTCAAAAATAAAAGTGAAAAACAATAGGTACAAATAATTTATTTAGAAAATGTACTTACATAAAAGGATTTTTTTAAAGAACGCATTCATCTTGCAGATCATCTACAAGATCTGTTGGGTAAATGCTTTGCAAGTTTATGGCTTTTTGTTTCAGCCATTGTCGCTAATTTGCCTAAAAAGGCAAAATTCGCGGTCACTACGTCTAAAGCTCGGTCCACACTTGTATAATTTCAGCGTATCGTATATCCGTCGCGTAGCACCGACGCGTATCATGATCGTTAGTGAGTGTGTGGACGCAAAAAGATCGCGATCATGCTACGCGCCGTATCTGATCGCTTGCTGGATTGCATGTTGAATACGCGTTTATTAAAGTCCCCACACACACGCGATCGGATACGCATATCAAGATCGGTAAGTATGGACTTGTTTTCATGATACGCAGTTACGATTTGAGGCTGTTTTCACACCTCCGCCGCGAATTGGAAATAGTTCCAATTCGCGGCGGAGGTGTGAAAACAGCGGTAACGCTGAAAATCCGCGATCGTTTGTCCGTTGTACGACGAACGAATAATTCGCGGAAATGCCTGTTCATGGCCTGCACTAACGCGTTGAGTCGACTATAGTTCTATCTCTCTCGCACGGAATACCGCCGCGGTGCCGCCGCTCTTTCTAGGCGCCGTGCACATCTCCGCGTAGGATCCGCCAGTCCGCCACTGTACCGCAGTAACGCGGCGGACGATCTGTGGCTGTTGACAGCTTTTTCTTAGCGGAATAGTTAATTTTAGTAAAAAATGGGCATTGAATTTACAGAAAACTTATTTAAAGAGGTCAGGAACAGGCCGATTATATATTTAGTTAGTCATCCAGACCACAATAATACAAACAAAATAAGAAACAAAAACCCGACTACGTAATGTATCGAGCGAAGTTTCGTTAAACGTGTAACGAGAGCTGTCAATGTAAGGATAATATAATGAAATATAACATATGTTTTTTTTCATATTTTTAACTTTTAGCATTTCTTAGAAAAGTATGATCTTACATGAGAAATTTGACGATTCTGGGTCAGGGAAGGGCCTTAATTTGTTTTCGCCTAGGTTTTTCATCTTTTAACTTATATCGTGCACCCAGATTCGAGGGGTTTTTTTTAATGCTAAAGAGCACAATATTTTTTGCCCTCCTCGGACTCCGAAAGAGACGACATTTTGCTTCGATTGCAACAACTGGCCGCTACAAGCACGCACCGCTTCCGCTACTCGATCCATGTGTGGAAGCAGTCCGCCGCGGCATTAGTGTAGCGGTTCAGCGCTGCTGCTTCCGCGGCGGAGGTGTGAAAACGCCGCGTTCCACCTCGAGTCTGTTTTTCCCTGATCATCAAAGGGTATACGGACACGCTCTTGACAAGTGTACGTGGACCCGGGTCATTCTCAGAGGGCACGTTTTTTGGGCGTCGGGTAGAATAACTTTGTATTCTTGCATATATATGGCATACAAAAAATGTTGGAGGGTAGTTTTAGTTTTATTCTACCTGTAGCAGTTGTAATTTTCAAGATACTCTGTTGAGAAACAGTAATAAAAAAAAAAAAGCCTACTTTTATCATGCTCCATCAAGCGTACAGACTCCAAAATTTGGGACAAACCCCTTTGTAACTCGGTAACCACTACTACTACCTAACACCGGGCACTTTTTTATTATAGTCAGTTAAACAAATTAACATTTTGTTATGTTGATTGTTATTAGAAATGCTTGTATAAAGAAATATGATTTTTTCCCCGTGCGTACAAATTTATGACTAAACTCCGTCATTGGAAGCAAAACAAAATTGGACATCACTATTTGCAAGTTTACGCAGATCACTATTACATCGAGCGAGCCAGTTCAGTCTTGTCTGTGACACGGTGAGCGACGGAGGTGCGTTTCGCGACGCTGGGCGATTTTACAAACGAAAGTATCTAATCTCCGTATTTTGTCACTTGCATTTTCTAAACTCCGTTTAGTCATTTATTTTTCTATTGGTGTGATAGATTGTTCTACTATTTAAGTAATATGAATCAAACTATATTACCTGTTAAATGCGTGTAATCTCGTTTTACTAAATAAGTAAATAAGGTAATTTATGAAATAAAAAAATTAAATAGCTTTCTCCCTAGGCTCCGTCAAATCTCTCTCTATCTCTCTTCAACCTATATCCACCCAATGCTGAGTGTAGGTCTCCTCCATTGCACTCCATCCCTTCCGATCTTGGGCTTTTTGCATCCAATCTTTTCCAGCCACTTGGACAAGATCATCTGTCCATCTTGCGGGTTGCCTGCCTACATTTCTGCGACCAGTCCTGGGTCTCCATTCGAGTACCTTCACGCCCCACCGGCTGTCCTGCCTTCGACAAATGTGCCCTGCCCACCTGTGTTTTCTCTGAGTGATGACCTTGGCCACATCTACGAGTCTAGTTCTCCTTCTGATCTCGGTATTCCGAATTCTGTCGCAGAGGGAGATCCCCAGCATGGCTCGCTCCATTGCTCTCTGTGTGACCTGCATCTTCCCCAGAACTTGTCTCGTCAACACCCATGTTTCTGATCCGTACACCATCACGGGCAGGACACATTGCTCAAATGCACGCCGCTTCAGGTTCATAGGAATAGGCCCCTTGAGTACATCCGACAATTTGCCAAAAGCAGCCCACCCTAACTGGATACGGCGCTTTATTTCCAGCTCCTGTCTGTTGCTACCCAGACTCAAGGTTTGCCCGAGATATACATATGAGTCCACTTTCTCAATTTTCTGGCCTCGCACTAGTATGTGATTAACATTAGCATTACTACACATCATTTTTGTTTTGTCGATGTTCATTTTGAGTCCTACATTTATTGAGACATCACAAAGCTCCTCCACCATCACCTGCAGGTCCTCTAAATTTTCAGCAAGTATGACTATGTCATCTGCAAAGCGAAGGTGAGTGAGGCGGTCTCCGTTAATATTCAAACCCTTATTTGACCATTCGAGAAGTTTAAAAATATCTTCAAGGCAGGAGGTAAAAAGTTTTGGAGAAATAGTATCACCCTGCCTTACACCCCTCTGAACATCCACTGGCTCCGTAAGTTCATGCAGCTTCACCTTCAAAGACGCAGCGTTGTATACACTTTTAATGGCTTCAACATATCTTGTATCCACTTGGCTTCTCTGTAAGGAATGGATAACAGCCCAGTGCTCTATGGTGTCAAATGCCTTTTCAAAATCAATAAAGGCTAATGAAAGGGGGCGATTATACTCGTGACACTTCTCCATTATCTGCCGCATTGTGTGGATATGGTCAATCGTAGAGAACCCTCCGCGAAATCCGGCCTGTTCAACCGGTTGAGCTGAGTCTAGTCTGATGGATAGACGCATTGTGATGACCTTGGTAAACAATTTATATATGTGGCTCAACAAGGATATGGGTCGGTAGTTAGCGAGCTTGGTGATGTCTCCTTTCTTAAAAAGTAGTATGACGATAGCAGTTTTCCATGAATCAGGCGCTACACCCTCAAATAGAACTTTATTGAAAAGCAGTTGTAGTTGCTTCAATACTGACGTTCCTCCACATTCAAGGTACTCGTACGTGACCTTATCTTCCCCAGGCGACTTTCCCTTTTTCATGAGCTTTAGAGCATATTTAAGTTCGTACAGACTTATCTCGGGTAGATCTTCAGTCCTATGCCTCTTTAAAGGAGCTCTTGGGTCTTGTGGTCCCCGTGACTGTTCTGGTATTACAGAGTGATACAGCCTGGCATAGAACTTCCTTACCTCCTCGAGTATTTCGGTCCGGTCTGATGTTGTACCATTATTATCCGTTGTCAGCTTGAGGATCTGCTGATTGCCTCTCTTTAGTTCTTTGCGGAATATTTTTGGACCACGGTGTTTTTCTATAGTTTCGATGACTAGTTTGTGTTTCCTCTGTCTTAGCTGTTTACGTATCAGATGTTTTATGCGACTATTAATTTTTCCAATACCATCCTGATTTTCTGTTTCTAGAATTTTCGCTATCTCTTCCACCAACTCGTCAATGTCCAAGGTAAAAGGCCTAGGGTTTGATTTTCCTGGTCTGATTACATTTACTGTATCTCTTATAGAATCGACTAGTTGTTTATTGATATCATTTACGTCCCAGGTGTCCGATGCATTCAACTTCTGGGATATAATTTCTTGAAAGTAGCTTTTTTGTAAACCAATTTTACTGGCATCATGCAAATGGCGTGTGGTCTGTACTAGCCGTCTTCGTTCGAGTTTCAGATTTACTGCTATGCGAGCTCTAAGAATACGATGGTCACTTCCTACCCCCACCCTGTTTATAACGTCTACATCTTCAAAAATGTATCTCTTATTTGCTACAATATAGTCGATCTGGTTTTTAGTTTTGCCATCTGGACTTCGCCATGTCCATAGCTTCTGATCTTTTTTACAGAATAAGGTGTTCATGGCATAAAGCTTATGCTGGCTAAGGTAGTTCGCCAAATCTTGCCCTCTAGAATTTCTCTGGCCTAGTCCAAATTTTCCTACATACTCTTCATCTTGACTATATCTTCCTAGTTTAGCATTAAAATCTCCAATAACGGTCGTGTAGAAACAGGAATCGGTATCCATTGCTTTATCAAGGTCATCATAGAATTCTTGCATCTCCTCATCGCTCTGGGCAGACGTTGGAGCATAAACCTGTACCACTTTAAACGCATAACGTTTATTTAGTTGGAAGGTGGCATAGATGACTCGAGGAGATATCGCTTTTATTGTACGCAGCTTTTGTGTAATGGACGTATTTATGATGAACCCCACGCCACCCTGCGACTTATCTTCATAGCCCTTATAGTAAAAGAGTTGACCAGAATTCAATTTGATAAGCTCCTCGCCCCTACGCCTCGTCTCACTCAAACCGATAATGTCCCATTTAATCTTATTGAGTACTTCTGACTCCAGTTCCTGATAACGCTCTTCTGTAAGCAGGGATCTAACATTGTACGTTGCCAGGTATATCTTTTGTAGACAGCCATATCCGTACCCCCAGGGATTCTTCGCACCCTCTGTCACACCGGTTTCCCGACCGCTGTCGTAATCGGGCCTAGCATGACCGCTGGGGACTGAGGGCCTTCTTTTCTTTCGTCTGTGCATGATGGGAAGTTAGCCTTAAAACACCACGCTGGCCAATGCGTGTTGGTGAGTCCACTCGGTTCTGTGGGGATTTAAGCCACAAGGCTTGTGGTAGCCTCTCTGGCGAACCAGAGTTGTCAGGTTAATTAACCGCCGCCTGATGCTCGGCGTTTGCTGCTCATTTAGCACCACCCGGGAGGCACGTGTAGGGTATCGAGGGTTAGACCTACGGACGCGAGCAACTTCACCTCCCCTCCGTCAAATAAACTCCGTCAAATATTTAGACGGAGTTGAGAAAAAAACGTGTATTTAGTATCTAAGTGAGCAGTCACATGCAAAAAAACATGTTTTACATCACATTTGCTGCTAAAAGATAAAAAGCTTAAAAGATCTAAAAGAAATAAAATTAAGTGTAACATGTTATTCACTAAGTTAAGTGATTGTTTTTTTTTTGTTGATTTTGTTATGTTTTCTACCATGCCTTTTAAAATTAGTATACAAATTAAAAGTAATACTGTTATTTTTCTTTTCAAACTGTGTTTCATATTTTATATTAAAATATATAAAATATCATTCAGGTTTTAAAGCACTGTATCCATCAACTCCATATCATATTTCTAAACTCCGTATAAAATATATCAACGCCGTCCCAACATTCTCAACTCCGTCTTGGTGAAAAAAACAATGGCTTATAAAATGTTAACTAATAGATATATATGAGGGACAAAAGTATATAAATGATGTAAATAGCTCAATGATTCGTATTTTATACATAATATAGCAGTAAATATACTGTACAAAATCAAGACGGAGTTGAGGCTGAGAACGCCTAATTCTGAGAATGACCCACCCGATCTGAGCACCGATCCGATCAGTGTGGTGTGGTGTGAACATTGGCGTACAAAGTTGTTACAGCAACAAGTGTTTATTTGTGTGTATGTTTGAAATCATGAGTGACGGGCGTAGGGTACTATTTAGGTACTATTTTTTGAGCTATAAATCATTCCTGAGAACCAAAGCCGTTTCAGAGATCCACGCAGTGTACGCCAGCTTGATGCTCGTTAGCGTACACCGTGAACAAGCCTTATATTTCGGGAAATTCAAGGGTACTATTTTTTAACCTAGATGATCTTGATATAGATTCTTCTTCTTCTTCTTCTTGATATTAGATCTTGACGGTCACCAGATCGCGAGTGTGAGAGGATTTTAATAAACGCGTATCAACATGGATCGCAAGCGATCAGATACGGCGCGGAGCATGATCGCGATCTTTTTGCGTCCACTCCACACTAACGATCATGATACGCGTCGGTGCTACGCGACGGAGATACGATACGCTGATATGATACAAGTGTAGAACGAGCTTAACAAATTTTAATGTTAAAAAGTTCAGTAGAAAATACTCGTAGTTTTGTTTGATTTTTAAAAATCATAAAAAAAAAATTAAAAAAAAATGTACAAAATTCGACCGAGGCCGGCTTTGAGGGGCGGCTGGCGCCGCCCCTCAGAGCCTGACGCCCCGGGCCATGGCCCGCTTGGCCCTAGGGTAAATACGCCTCTGCGTGCGCCGTGATACTAAATGTGCGTATGTACGTCGAGGTACCGGGCCTACCTACGGTAGTACCGATTCTATTGAATGATAATAAGTATATCTACATTCGATTTCCCAAAACAAAAATATTAACTTAACCGACTTCAAAAAAGGAGGAGGTTCTCAATTCGTCGGAATCTTTTTTTTTTAATGTATGTTCACCAAAAATAAATAGTAAACGTGAACCGATTTCGATGATTCTTTTTTTGTTCGAAAGGCGGTACTTCCAAGTTAGTCTCATATTAATTTGGTTGAGTTCTGATGATGGGATCCATGAGAAAATGAGGGAACTCCTCAAAATTTGCTAGCACGTACATGATTTTGGTGTCAATTTCGAAGACTTCAGTTACTTATGTATTTCTATAGTAATGTTTGGAAACTGTAGCCAAAAAAATATTTTTAAATTAAATTAATGAATTATTTATTGAGTAACTTAGTGTACATATTGGTTTACAGTGGTGGGAACCTCTTTTTAGGTATGTAAATACCTGTGTTAAGAGTTAAATAAAAAATAAAAACTCCGAATAAAAACTTCAAATTCCGACAGACTGCGAAGTCGGTGTCAAGTGAACCAACCCAAAGAAATTATAATCATATAGTGAACTTGCTTGACATTGACGTCGCAGTCTGTCGGAGCTTGAAGGAGGTTTTTATTTTTTTATTTAATTATGTTCATCATCATCATCATCATTTCAGCCAAAAGACGTCCACTGCTGGACATAGGCCTCCCCCAAGGCTCGCCACTCAGACCGGTCCTGTGCTACTTGCTTCCACCGGTTTCCCGCGACCTTCACGAGGTCGTCGCTCCATCTTGTTGGAGGCCTACCGACAGCTCGTCTCCCGGTTCGCGGGCGCCACTCGAGAACTTTCCGGCCCCATCGGCCATCAGTCCTGCGAGCAATGTGCCCCGCCCACTGCCACTTAAGGCTCGCAATTCTTCGGGCTATGTCGGTGACCCTAGTTCTACTGCGGATATCCTCATTTCTGATTCTATCACGCAGAGAAACCCCGAGCATAGCCCTCTCCATTGCCCTCTGAGTGATTTTGAGCCTTCTTATGAGGCCCATCGTAAGCGCCCACGTCTCGGAACCATAAGTCATCACTGGCAACACACACTGGTCGAAGACTTTCGACCTTTTAATTATGTTAGTAAATAAAAAAAAATCTTCTCTTTCTTATACGAGTATATAAAAATTATTCGCCGTGTGTTAGTCTGGCTCAGGGATGTTGCGGATATTCGCATCCGCATCCGCAATCGCGGAACTTCCGCATCATTTTCGACATCTGCATCCGCATCGGCATCAAATCGATGCGGAGCTGGATGCGGATGCGGATCTGTGCAAGTCGCAACAAGAACAAGGCTCAGCGGTGGTGGCGTATAGTTCCTAGTTGCTTGCTTTGACTCATTAGCCACTGAGAGTCGTCTTTTCATTCGGTGAAATGTAATTGGTTGGTGCAATTAGTTGGTAAATGCACATTTGTTTATGTTGTTGTCGACAGGTAGAGTAACGCGTTTGTTTTGTTCGCCAGCGATTATTTAAGTTTTGACGTTTCTGTTTAATTAGTGAGTTGCATTAACTACTCATCCAAATGTTTTAAATTAGTTTCAAATTGTGTTAAACATTAGGGTAAAAAGTGAATAAATGACAATGCTGCCGGCCAAAGTGTGAAATGGATTTTATAACAGATGAGAAAGACCGAGAAAAAACACGGTGCAAAATATGTAATAAAACCTATTCTCGTAAAGGACGTACTAACACATCTTTGAAAAAGAATTTGAAATCGATTCAACCGGAGCAAATAGCCAGTTTTGTGATGATATCGAAAATCAAACCCAGGAAAAACATCTGGTACCTAAGTTTTGATGGTTTTAGAGATACTTGGTTATTAACTATGTAAGTTTAGTGAAGCAGAACTGCAAGGATCAGCTTAAGTGTATTTTTGAATGGCATAGTCAGGCGCCGTCGGTCGACTTCGGTAATAATAGTGTACTTAAACAACCCTATAGATTTGTTCTTTATTTATATTTTTCTTAAACAGTCCGTTCCGTATCGTAATTTACGTAGCTCCGCGGATTTCGTAAACCTTTTCGATGACAATTTACGTTAAGAGCGTTGACGTCAGTATTTGTTACATATAACTTTGTTTTACGTAATAAACGTGCCAATTTACCAAACTTAAAAAATAAGGATTTTTTGCACATCCGCATCCGCATCCGCATCCGCGGATGTGAAGCCCCAAAAATCCACATCCGCATCTGCGGATGTCAAAAAAGCTGCATCCGTAACATCCTAAGGCTCGAGAGCTGCTGTACCGATTTGGCTAATTATTTTTTTGTTTTATTCCCTGTGATTAAGGGAAGGTCTAGAGAGAGAGAAAAAATCGGGAAAAGTCTAAAGGAATAGCAAAAAAAAGAAATGTAACTTTGTATGGGAATCGCCTTCGGGTGATGCGAAGTTCACCGGGTCAACTAAGTAGTACAAAATAAAATATGTACAATGTCAAATGTGACGGGTGAACTTGGTGACCTCGACATAAATTTTTCGAATCTAGGGATAAGGCCTGCCTGACACCGCTACTCTCATTTCTTGCTCCACATTTATCTTTGATTGATATTTGATCTTTAAGTACGACCACTATCGCTGAAAATCCAGGTTCACATATATAAGAAGTTACTTACATCAAATTAAGAATTCTTAGTGCATTTGAACTTAATATTGGATTGCCATTTTGGACTGAATCCAAAAGTCAACTAAACTACTTAACTCCGAAAACGTGAATCTCGATTTAAGACTGCTGTAGCAAGTTAGTTGAATGAGACCCTCTGCCGTAGTATAAAAAGGCAGTCTTCTGAAGAAGAGGGCCTCTTCTTCTTGCGAAGTGAACTCGGTGGAGCTTGTGCATGGAAATGATCTTAGATCCACGGATTTTTTTCTACCTCGTCTTCGGCAAAGTATTTCGAAAACAGTTTCAGTTCAGTGAGCTCTATAGCTCTGATCGTATTTTCTTTCAATATTTCCGGCTTCTCCGCCACTTGTAGATGCTTGATCACTGTCGCTTAACTATTGCCTGGCTTATTCAATAAAAATCTGTACATTTTCACGAAAACATAATTAAAAAAAAGAAGTAACTTCTAGTTGGATCGCGGGTGGCTCAGAAGGGGTAGCTATCGTTGATTTCCGAGCGTAAAGCACACCTTATACGCCTATCAGTCGAGTGAATGATGAACCTATGCACGCGCTATTTGAATCGTTCACTTTGTAACCGGAAATGTTTAAATAGGTATTACGTTTAGTTTCCAGAGGACGCCTCACGGCGCCGCCCGTGCTCTTCGTCGCGGCGCCCCAGTTAGGTCCTAATAGATTTTCAAAGTTTGTGGAATTACAAACCTACCTTCCACCATCCTTTTAGCATTCTTGAGGGATGATATTCGGGATAAAAAGTAAGTACTTACTTACCAATCTTATGATATCGCTATTAATGTAGTGAGAGCTTTTTATAGGTTCAGTCAGTTGTCCGGCCCAGAAACAGGAAATGTAAGCAAGTCATGTGGAAGCAGGCCCTTGCCGATGGCCGGGGTGTAAGCCAATCTCTAATTGGCGCCATGTGTCATGACATGAGGCCAGATTTATCAAATGTGAATGCCACTTCCGTTGTCGAAATTTTAGGTAAGTAGGTAGTACGGACAAAAGGCCACTTGGAATCGAGATCTTTCCAACCAATTGCAATGGCGCTAGTTATACATAATTTGCCCGCAGGACACCTACTTAGCGAATGCGGTACTTATGTACCTATACTTTACATACAGGAGTATAGGTAAGTACCTAACTACCTAATTTTGTGTGGCTAATTACCAAAGGATGACCTTAGGTTTATGAATATCGGGTCAAGCAAAACGTTGTGACGATATATTTCCCACAGAATCAAGTAGGTATCGATTCTAAGCATGTTTTTTTAAGTTTTATAATTATTTTCGAGTAACAAAAAAATAGTATTTCCCAGTATGGGATTAATGTTGTGATCGATACCTGAATCCCATAGGCACTAATTTATTTTTTTACCAACGCAAAAAAAATTAAAACCTAAAAACCAACTTGTTTTAAAACTACTTTTGTTTGCGTGCTATTTTTATGAGAAACAGGCTATCTACTTACCTGCTTTTATTTCTGGAAAACGCATAGTTCCCGCGGGAACAGGATAATCGAATTCCAAGCGGGCGAAGTGGTGGGCAGAAGCTAGTGCCTACAATAGGTATACTTTCAAGTCGCACGTTTAGTTCAAATAGGGCGCCAATCCACGTAAATTAGCTTGAGCGATCAAAAATGAGTAACTAATTATAGGACTTATTTCCTGTGTAAGTAATTTCGGGTGTGGAGTAGCGACGAAAACTTACGGAAGGCAGCCAGTCCCGCTCCGAAGGCCAGTTGCTGGTGCGGCAGCAGCAGCGGCCGCGGGCAAAGCGGTAGCGGTGGCCACGGCGGCCCGTCGCTGCCCACCTCCACGTCGGAGTCCGGGCTGCAGCCCCGGCTCGCCCTGCCCTCCTTCCGCTCCTCCAAGTCACCGTAAATCCGCGCGAAGAACTCCCGCGGCGACGACGGCCGCGGAGTCCGAATCGTTGTCTCCGCTTTCGGAGTATCCTTCACTTCGTCCGACATCGAGCTCACTGAATAACTATTTGTTACTTATAAACTATAGGTAAGTACATTTTTGTGATGAATTTTCGTTTTTTTATACTAATAGTTAAGTAAATGTTTAAATTCACTATAATTTGGTAGTAACTTAAATTACGTAGGTGAGACCGGACTTAAACACTTTCAACGTGTCATTCGTTCACATCCGACACGTGGATTGACCGTAAGTCCCCGTGTCAGGTGCGAATTCCCTTCAACCCTCGGGAACGGGCCACGCCCCCCACACCCCATCTCGCTCTGACCCCGGGAAAATGCAGAAAGGGTGAAAACCACCCAATCGAATCTGACAGATTTGCGGAGAAGCTCCGCCCTAAAAAGGCCGAACATTATGTTTTTTTCTTTTATTTTAGTTGAAAGTCAGTTGACAATTTGTGAAAGTTGACATTATCCGGGATCTTAGTTCGGGATAGATTTATCATTAATTACAATAGTAATGCGGCAATATGTTCCGGCGTGTATCTTCCTTATTTTTTTGTTGTGTTTGTCTTTCAATTATACAATTCCCATACATGGGGATGCAGCACAGCATACCAACCTACAGCCAAGCCAGAGCAAACAAGACACTCATCCCAATTCAAACCGTAAGAAACTTATTTTCACAAAATCATTGATATCCCGATGGATACTAATCTTATAAATGGGAAAGTAAGTTACTTCATCATGCTTCAACCGCTGGACCGATTTAGATGAAATTTGGCATGGAGATAGTACCTAGTTGGAGTTCCGGGAAAGGGCATAGGCTACTTTTTATCCCGGAAAAAGGCACAGCCCCCGCGGATAAGCGAATTCCACGCGGAGATGTCGCGGGCAGAAGCTAATAGTATATATATACCTAACTGGGCCTATATTCGAAGTCTAAATAGTGAAATAGATGATCTCCCATTATAGCACACTATAGGATCCCTCACGCGTCAAGTTGAACTTTAAATCTAGCTGCTTAAAGTTCACACGACTCGTGAGCGATCCTACAGGGAACGGAGATCCCTATTTTAAGACTTCGAATATAACCCCTGAGCGACCAATCTATTACGCTACTAGAGTAGGAATGTAGATACCTACATGAAAAAAAATTACTTGCAGTTGCCGTAGCAGTTCTTGACTCAAACTGAGCAAATGTTTTTACATCACCCTTGGCCATAAAGTGGGATTTTCTGCCCGCTACGCGGAGAGAAAATCTCACTTCTTGGCCAAGGCAAGACGTAAAACTTTTGACAAACCACGGGCGGCAATTCGTAAAGCCCCAGATCGCATATTTATGGCCCTCACCTACGGTTTGGGCCACAGAAACCTGCGATCTGGGACATTTACGAATTCACCACCCTAGGTCTGTAATGTACTATTACCTACCCACCCACCTTAGTTCGTTTACGTAATTAAGTAGTGTGACCTAAGATGCGACTTCTCACTCTTTCACTTCTGTCACGAAATCGCGATACGAGCATTACGAATTCAATATTACAGGTTACGAACGATGCAGCTCAGTTCCCAGTGGAGCGACAGGCTGGACTGCACCCTCTCCCGACTTACAAACGGTCGGCACCTCGCTACACCCCGGCCAACTCAAGCCAGGACCGACAGGAAACAATAACCTAAGCGCCGACGACCTCCGACATTACGAACAGATGGTAATCATGAAGAAATACCCCTATTTGGATCTTAAAGACTTGGAACTGAAGTTTCATTCGCCGTCTGGGAAGAATGTTCGACAGAATCCCAGATTTGCCGTCGACAGAGGCCTCGGTAACGAACCAGCAATCTGTGAGCCCTTAGAGGATGGGCCTAATGTTGAAATCTTCAACAGAGGGCTGTCTGGTTTCTCTATGCCACAGATGAAGGTTACTGATGCCAGACAAGCCGCAGATAAAGGTGCAAAGAAGTCGCATATACTAGACAGTCTAAAAGAAGATATAAAAGAATTCGTAGAAAAGAAAAACAGTAAACTTGATAGTCCATAGGTAGGTATAGTATGACACAACCTAGAAGGCGCGCGGCGAAGAACTAAAGCCGTTGATGCAGAGTCTATTATTGCTTAATCCACGCGCCTTCTAAGGTATGTAAACCTGTAGCACCATAAAATACATTTTATCGATGGTTTCGATGAAAGCTTCGACCTAATTACCTCTTAGTATAGTACTCTCCTACCTATCTATTGTAATGTAATAACGTGTCTATGCCGATGCCGGCTACAGGCGAGGAAAACGTTAACTACATATTATATTCTTAATTCCTTTACTCGTGCATGTGCAATATTTATTATTCTCATTCGAGATACCACAACACAATACCTACGTTAAGTATACAACATCCTATCTACTCACGTCCTACTACTGGGCCTCACTCATCATGAGGTTTGGGCTGTTTGCCACACGGGCCCAGTGCTGACTAAGGACTTCACATACAATCTTTGAATTACTTATGTACTTTGCAGCTGCATGCAGGTTTCAACGGGATGTTTTTCTTCACCGAAAAGCTCAGGGGCTATATTTGAAGTCATAAAATAGAGATATCCTTGTTCCCTATAGGATCGCTCATACGTCGCGTAAGTTTTAGCAGCTAGATTTAAAGTTCAAATTGACGCGTGAGTGATTCTATAGAGAACAGGGAGATCCCTATTTCAGACTCAGTGATAGGTTGGTATTATTTCGCTCTTTTTTTAGTAAGTAAATATGGATGGCTTAAGATAAAATTCAAGATGGCGACAGACAGTCAATCGGCCGTAAGCTGAATACCTACCTACTCCCAAAACGTGTAAATCCCAACTAGTTAAAGGCGTGTATCGACTATGCGCGGCCGCCGCGCGAGCATTGTTCGATAGTTTGCCGCGCGTCAATACCCACCTTAACACCTTCCCCGTTCGGGTGCTCCCAACCCAATGTAGGGTCGTGAAGGATTTTTCAGGAGTCCGTGCTTCCACTAATGGAGTCACGAGTCACTGCTTCATATACATATTAATTACTGAGATATGATACATAATGTGTCAGTTGGACTTGTGAAATCGTGCCATCATTTTGTTGTGAACAGAGAATTTTTATTCAGCAGCAGTAGGTACACCTCGTCATTTCTGCGGCTTACATAGTGAAATCATCTGGCAACAACTAAGACTATTTACTAAGAAATAACTCGATAAAAAAAAGCATGACAGACTGCATAGGTACAAACTTTTGATATATAAGTTAATAGGTAAGTATCCAATCCAGTTTCACTCTCACAATCAAGACGAATCTAACGACACCTCACAAGCTGAAATCCATCAAGCTGTTTAGTTAGGCTGCAGTGCCACAGAATAAATAAGGCTGTTTGACACCTCCGCCGCGGATTGGAAATAGCGGTACCGCTGAACATTTGCCATTTCACATCTTCGCGTTCAAACCGCTATTTCAGTTCCGCGGCGGAGATGTGAACGGCGTGAAAGATGTGTCATAACATAATGGACAAACGATCGCAAATGTTCAGCGGTACCGCTATTTCCAATCCGCAGCGGAGGTGTGATTGCAGCCTAATAGTACCTACCGACGTGGCAGAGCGTGCCAAATGAATATACCTACATACACTAACCCTCCTTCTGGCGCAGTCGGGTAAGCATAACCTAATGCTATTAAATTATTTTTGATATATTTATAAAATCTAAGACATTCGCCATTATATGTTTCCATGCTATTAAGTACTTAATATATACATTATATTCATAATATATAGATATAGTAATTTATTTGTACGTCGACAAGACGTCGATGTATGTACAAATACTTCTTGCCTCCATGGAACTAGCGCCCTTATTGACAGGTGTGCTGAATTTCTGATTGGAGTTTACTCACAGGATCAAGCTTGCAGAATTTTGACGAGGTTCTGGGTTATGTATAAAAAGAGTAAAAATAATTACTTATTTATAATGCCATTTTTCATTTTAGTAAGTCTAAAATCGACGCCATGGTTATCCTAAGGACACTTTTCGCTACATTGATCAATCTGTATTTATTAGATTTCCATGCCTACCACAGGCCAACTACAGGTTACTCAAAATGTCATTGTCAAGTCAACGTCCTCTTATGTCACTGGTGTCAGTGTCAGTCGCATAGGGTGCGTTCCGAATCGCGCTCACAGCGCTTTGAGCGCATTTCGGAACACTTTGTGAGCGTCCTCACAACGCTCAGGAAATTGATGACGTCGTCTATGGAAGGTTGAAGTAAAGGAGCGCAATCTTTATAGTTCCAAAGATGGACACCAAATCGGGTAGATTGGGAGCGCTGCGGTCGCCACTGCAGTCAAGCCACCTAGGTGGATAGTCGGCAGTAGCACCTTCAGATGGCGCTGCTGAGGCGAAAACGGTTGTGAGGAGAGTGTGTTTTGTTTTGTTGCTTATCAAATCCGCTGGACACGTTTTCAACTGTTTCGCCATATAAGATTGCGCTCCTTACCAAGACACATTCCACACTCCATAACGTCATCGATCGACGCTCACGGTGCTCACGCTGCGGGGCATGGGCGCTGTGAGCGCAAACGTCAAAGTGACATTTGTCTATACATTTGACAAGACATGATTCCCTATTAAAAAAAAAAGATTGTCAGTTACTGATGTTGGCGCCGTGGGCGTGCTTATAATAATTCCGAATCAAAAACGCGCTCACACGGTCGTGAGCGTGACAATCAATTCGGGACACTTATGAGCGTTGTGAACGATGTGAGCGCTTTGAGCGCGATACGGTTCGCACCCATAGTTTAGTTGTCTGTCAGGTCAGATGAAGTCAGTCAGTATGTTTTAACCTACATTACAATACAAGAAAACTGGCCTACGTCCTATGATCGTTCTAGCGATAAATAATAATAGTATTTCTATTAGTTTCAATTGCCAATTAATGCCCATTGGTTCAAATACTCACAGAAGATCATTGATTCACTTCTCTCTTCATATTATTCTTGTTACTTGGTGAACAAAGTTTGAACTAAGTTTCCCATTGAATACAAAAGTAAGTTACCTAATTATTTTATTGTTGTATTAGGCCGCAGTTATTTATTTGTGCTATGTAGTTAATCTAGTAAATTGCCATCAATCTATCAGCCTATATCCACGTATTTTTGAGTAAACGCCTCTTCTATTCTACTCCATTTGAGATAGCCTCATTCCACATAGTTCTACATATATTTCTAATAGGACATTGACGCAATAATGACCACTGTTCTGTATATACATAGGTACATAAAGTTTGAGCCGTGTCTTGTGATAAATCCGCACTAGTTAATTTTTTTCCGATCTCGTATTAATTTCTTGAAGTCCTCTCTTATTGCTTCCCTATCCTCCCCAAGGAACCTAAATGCCAAATTCCAGCTTGCACCAACCGGTAGTTTTGGCTGTGCATTGTCTGTCAGTCACTAAGTACAGCACGACACAACTTAGAAGGCGCGCGGTGAAGCACTTAAGCCGTTGACGCAGAGTCTATTTTTGCTTAATCCACGTGCCTTCTAACTTGTGTAAACCTGTAAAGAAACTGTTACATATAATAAATACATGTATAACTAACTAAGTAATACATAAATAAAGTGCCTACCACAGGCATATTGATTAAATTAAATTTAGCACTCATTATTAGCTCTACCTTATTTTCATATCACAGTAGCATTTATCTGTCTTGACAATCTATATTTTGTTTATTCTGCTGAGGCTTGTGTATTATTTCAGGGTAAAATGGAACTGCAATACAAAGTGCAAAACTATGATTGGGGTAAGCTCGGGAAAGATAGTGTTGTGGCGAAGCTGCTATCAAATGCAAACCCCAATGAAACTATAAATCCCGACACACCCTACGCAGAGTTGTGGATGGGGACTCATCCAAACGGACCTTCATTGATCAAAGAACGAAACGTTCTCCTCTCCGAGTATATCAAAGACAATTTGGATGCTATAGGACCAGATGTCAGGAAAAGGTTTGGTGTTGCAATACCATTCTTGTTCAAGGTGTTGTCAATACGTAAAGCTTTATCCATTCAAGCACATCCAAACAAGGTACCTATATTTTGTTGATACTCTGGTAGTTTGTGCATTTTAATCATCATCATCATCATCATTTCAGCCGAAAGACGTCCACTGCTGGACATAGGCCTCCCCCAAGGCTCGCCACGCCATTTTAATCTTTATCAATCAATCTCATATTCATGCTATCAAATACAATAGTTGATTTTTTGTAAATTGTGAGGAAGACATAGCATAGGTGATTCTTTGTTCAATTGATCTGGTGTAGTAACTTAATTAGGTATAGTAAAATATAGCACGACACAACTTAGAAGGCGCGCGGCGAAGCACTTAAGCCGTTGACGCAGAGTCTATTATTGCTTAATCCACACGTCTTCTAAGTTGTGTAAAACTGTAACAATATATTCATTAAAATTTAGAGCACAACTTATTGTTATACATTTGAAGCAATGTCTAGAAATTTGATATTTTGCAACTATCTTTTTAATTTTAAAGACACATGCTGAAGAACTCCATAGAAACTTCCCTGAAGTCTACAAGGATTCGAACCATAAGCCGGAGCTAGCCATAGCCTTGACACCGTTTGAAGCCCTGTGTGGGTTTAGACCACTTGAGGAAATTAAAAGCTATCTAAGGAGTAAGTATATTTCATAACTTATTATTTTCTAGCATAACTTCACTGGATATGTTTAAAATAAATTTGTTTATCTGGCTTAAACTGCTGAACCAATTTGGATGAAATTTGTTATAGTGATAGTTACAGTACTTGGAGTTTTTCAGAAATCATCCTTTAAGGGAATCAAAATATGATTAACCCTTCGTCTGTGGCTATAAAAAAAGGGGTGAATTCGCGTTTCCACTGAGGCAGTACTAATAAAAAGAACACAAAAAAATAAATATAAAAAGCATGTTAAAATTTTGGTCAGGTCCTTATCAAACACAGACGAAGGGTTAGGACTGAATGTGTTTGATTTTTTTCTATAACATGCTTAATTATCACTGTGTTTATTTCCAGAGCTCCCTGAACTGACCCAGATTTTGACAGGAGAGAGTGTGCAGGCACTGTTACAGCACATGGAGCAAGGCGACAGCGGAATCCCTCTGAAGAAGGTGTTCAGTTCCCTGATGACTTGCGACAAGGCTGCGGTGGCCGAAAGTTTGCTCAAGTTGCTTGCAAGACTGGACAAAGAAGGTAGAGATTTTTTTTCGCTTCACACTGAGTAGAACAGCAAATTATATCTACACCAAAATCTTCCTTGTAAATGCCTTTATGTATTAGTGAAAAACGCATGAAAATGCCTTCGGTAGTTTTCGAGCTTTTCGCGAACAAACAGGCAGACAGACACGGCGGGGGACTTTATAATATTACTAGCTGATGCCCACAAACTTCGTCCCGCGTAGACTTAGAATTTGCGTACCCGATGATACTATACATATAGAACGTCGTAATTATAGAAGTATTGAAAAATTGGTTTGACCCATGGAAAACCCATTCCCGTGGAAATATCGGGATAAAAAGTATCCTATGTTATTGCCCGGGTCTGAAACTATCTCCATACCATATTTCACCCAAATCGGTCCACTCATTACGACGTGAAGAAAGGACAAGCAAACAAACAAACGCACTTTCACATTTATAATATTATATTAAACACACTATCACCGGGACTTAATCGCGTAATAGTACATTACAGACCTAGGGTGGTGAATTCGTAAATGTCCCAGACGAGAAGACAGTCACGAGAAGACTGTCTTCTCGTGACCACGGCCGTTGCATCGCGGCCGAAACGTCGAGGTAAAATATAAATAGTTTTTACATCATCCTTGGCCATAAAGTGGAATTTTCTGCCCGCTACGCGGAGAGAAAATCTCACTTCTTGGCCAAGGCAAGACGTAAAACTTTTGACAAACCACGGGTGGTAATTCGTAAAGCCCCAGATCGCATATTTATGGCCCTCACCTTCGGTTCGGGCCACAGAAACCTACGATCTGGGACATTTACGAATTCACCACCCTAGGTCTGTAATGTACTATTACGCGATTAAGTCCCGGTGATAGTGTGTTTAATATGAGTGTGTATCGCGAAAGTTTGAGACAATGTATAATATTTTAGTATGGACATAGTGTTTTTTTAGTGTCACTCATTAGACTTTAAAAGGGTTTTTAACATGTCTGATTTTTATCAGGATGGAGATTTTTGTTTGCATCTTGAGATAGTTTGTATTGTATATTTATAGATACAGGAGCTAGTATTAGATAATGTTATGATGTTTTACAGACGAGTCGACCCAGTCGTCTCTCTTGTATCCGCTGCTGCGGCAGTTGCACGAGGACTTCCCTGGTGACGCGGGATGCTACGCGCCTTACCTGATGAACTACCTGCAGCTGCGCCCCGGACAGGCCATATTCCTCAATGCCAACTTACCACATGCCTATATCAGTGGAGGTATACTATACATTCTTATTTATAACAAGAGGTTATACTCAAATTTGAATTTCTTGAAACACTTCATGTGACCAATAATTGGTTTTGTGCTGAAGTGTTATTATTTTAGATTTATGTAGAGAGGAAAAACAAGCTGAAACATATGATATAACATAAATATATAATATGTATTTTTTTTATACTAAACTTAGACCAGGGTATCTTAAAACACATTTGTACATAGATTGATTTCTCACAGATTTTGACTGGGTTCGATTCTCGGTTACGTATGGCATTTAATAAAAAAAAAATGAATGCCACTTTTATTAACCTGTCGTATGCATTATCAATTTGTGCTTTCCAAATATGAATTTGAAATCATTTTCACAAAGTTTACTACCTGGCACTAATCAGTGCTAAGTCATAAGAAGGGTTAAATCTAAAATCGACTCCATGGTTTTTAGGAACAGATTTCGCTCTCTTATAACTTTTGACTTCAACATACTAACCCATTTTGATAGATCCTGTCTGTGTGTCGCAGATTGTATAGAGTGTATGGCGTGTTCGGACAACGTGGTGCGCGCTGGGCTGACTTCCAAGCCGGTGGATGTCGGCGCGTTGCTGGGAATGCTAGACTACAGCAGCTACTCGCCAGGACAGCTACTGTTCAACCCGCGACTTGAGGACGAGCACGCGTGCGTGTGGCGCCCGCCCGTGCCGGACTTCGCCGTCGTCAAGATCAGGGTCGGTCACTAATCACTATACCTAACAGCTACTATCCAACCCGCGACTAAAAGACGAGCACCCGTGCTCCATACCGAAAATTATCCATACCGAATTTTACCCCCCACGTTTTGAAGGAAGGTTGTTTTTATGTAAAAAGACTGACAAACAGGCAGACGGTCCACCTGGTGGTAAGTGGTCACCGCCGCCTATAAACATTTGTAACACCAGAGGCGTCACCAAATGCGTTGCCGATCTCGACAGGGGAGGAGGATGGGGCGTAAGGACTAATGATTCAAAAAGTTACCGTGATTACAGCCGTAATACATATAACATTAGGTTATACACTTGTAAAACTTGACCGGGGATTCAGCAGATGTCAATGAGGGCGCTGGCTCTGCATTTCATATAGCAACACCGAATTGCAACGTCAAATTAATAAAAATATTGTTTGTGCGTGTTGTCAAATACAATTTTATAAGGAGCCGTAAACAAGACGGGCTACTTGTTAAATAGCATTGGGTTATGCTTTTTAGTTCGAGTAGCTGAATATTTTGAGGCAATATGGCGAGGTCTGCTGAATTGCTGGTCGGGCTTTATGCATATGACATATCCATCACTGTCTGATGCCAGAATCATCGTATGACCGTTGTCTAAGTTACGAGACTATTTGAAACAGATCGCCTTATCTGTATTGTCAGGTGGAGGGCGGCGAGAGCTACAACACGGCGCTCCGGGCGAGCCCCAGCCTGCTGCTAGTGACGTCGGGCGCCGGCGAGGCCTGCGACACCGAGCCCCTGCCAGCTCGGCCCGGCACTGCCATCTTCCTTAAGGCCAGTCGCCAGCTCACGCTCACGCCACGCGCCGACTCGCATCTAGAGCTGTACCAGGCTATATGCAACGTATGACACTGTCTAACCCCGCTTTAACTTAGAATAATTACTATTATTAAGTGCCTTGTATTTCTTCAAATAAGTATATATAAGATTATATATTATTAAAAAAATATATACATAGAGTAATAACAAAGGAACTTCTTTTATTAATTTCTTAATCATCGTGGTTTAATGTCGGAAATAAATAATACAATTTAATTTATTGAACAGCACACATTCAAGGAACAGTACAGACATAATGTAAATTCACAAAAAGTATGGCATACAGCAGGCAGTCTTATCGCTTAATAGCGATCTTTACCAGACAACTTTTGGATAGTGGAGAAGAAAACATTTATATGTATGTATATAAATTTTCCTATCATCAGCATGTACTTCAATAGGTCACAGAAATCAAGAAACTGCATGAGGGCCAATCCTTTTGAGTGCCGGCCAATTCTATGAATGTTTTTATACAGTTTGGGAAAATCCCGGAGAGAGTGTGGAGACAACTTTTCAGATGGGATTTTAAAGTACCCCGAATACAGCCCCGCTTTCTTGATATGACAATGAGGGCCACCGCAGTTCTGCTCACCAGTTGTCGCCACTTTTGGTAAGGTGTTCCCTGTCAATGTCAAGGATTGTTATTACATACAAGTTACATACTATGGAGTGTGGAATGTGTTAAGGAGCGCAATCTTATATGGCGAAACAGTTGAAAACGTGTCCAGTGGATTTGATAAGCAACAAAACAAAACACGCTCTCCTCACAACCGTTTTCGCCTCAGCAGCGCCATCTGAAGGCGCTACTGCAGACTATCCGCCTAAGCGGCTTGAATGGAGTGGCGACCGCAGCGCCCCCAATCTAGCCGATTTGGTGTCCACTTTAAGAACTATAAAGATGGCGCTCCTTTACTTCAACCCTCCATTTACATACAATGCTGTCTATGTCACCGTGACATTTGACGTTTCAGAGCCGCCAGTTTAGCGTACAATGATGACACAATATGCTTTAGGGTGGGGATTCAAACCGTCCGTTAAAGTTAACGTTAAATATTTCACTATGGGATATAATGACGTTTCTATATGGAATGACAGCTCGGAGGCCATATTTAACGACCAGGAGTCCGTCAACTGTGTTTGATTTGAATCGACCCTTATACTTGGTAACCAGTGCACCTCACGCGATTCAAGCGCCTCGAGCGGCGATTTCGTTCACTGTGACCCTCATTTGGATGTGACGCTCGCTCGAGGAAGTAGGTCTCACCGCTGTATCAAAATTCCAATTTCGTATTGTATTGGTAAAACGGATACCTAAGAACGAATAGGGATGACGACAGTAAGTAAAATAGTAGAGATATTTTGATAGCTGCTAACAACCTCGAGCTTGTTGAAAGCAATAAAACACCGGAACTGCTAACACGCCTCGATATATTTGAATTATTAGACAAGACGGCACGGTCTAAAGGGTCTAAATATCGACCACTGGACTTAGATGCAGCTGAAAGAACCAGTGCCTTTCTATACACATGAAAATACATTTTCGAATCAAAAAATAAATAAATTATTTTAAGCAACACATTTTTTCATCTGACAAGTGATGACCCTATTTCCATAGAAAAATTTGATTTCCTTAGAAACGGATTATCTCCGAAGTCCTGCTATCTAGGAATTTGAAAATTTGATATATTGTAGATAACTTTATTATGCATTTATTTAAAGTAAAAATAAATGCCCCAACATCAGGAAAAGACAGAAAAAAATATTAAAAAAAAAACATAAATAACTGAATTTCTCAATAAATACTAAAGTTACGTTGTTTTATTCATGCATACAGTAAGATATTGATATGTCGCGACGAGCTGATTGTTATATACACACGTTTTATCTTTATTTTAGAATTTATTTATGAATTATCGTTTTCACTAAAATAATTAAGACCCTAATTACTCCTAAACTAAGCAAAAAAGAACTACGGTTTCTTCGGCAAAATTAAGTGTTTCAATCTTATCTATCAAACAAAATTATAAAAAAATCATGTCCGCAAATCAGGCAAAATTCCACACTGTCTGTATCAAAATTCCAATTTCGTATTGTATTGGTAAAACGGATACCTAAGAACGAATAGGGATGACGACAGGGTGAAGAAATCGAATTTCTAATTAGTCCGTCAGTCAGGTAATAAAAAAAATATTAGACAAGTATTTTTTGTTTTATCAAATTAACAAAGAATGACTAAGTTAAAACGCATTAAAGTTGGAGAGTGGGGGCTAACTACGTCACCGTTAGATATAAATCGTACCTAACCGTCACAAGACATTTCAACTCAATATATCTCCATAAAAGTTTGATTACGTGAAAAAAGAAAAAATACGTGTCCAATACTTTTCAATAATCTTCCTGATAGACTGAGGGAAAAAAAGTTGTCTTCATCCCTGTTGCATGGTAAATGTTACATTAAATGCTATCTTGTGTCGCAAGAGATAAACCGATAAATAGTGTTTTAAGACTCGTCGGGATTAACGATTGGCAATGACTTACCGCCCGCGGATGGTTAGGCTAATTTCACGGTATTCGAATCGCCGCTTATAACCTACCGATGTTGGGCAATGGAGCTTAAGCTAACTACAATCCGAAAGGACGTACTGCTTGTAGTTACTTCTAAACTCGAAATCGGAGTTTTTTTAGAGTTGTAGAGTGAGGATAGGGCTAGTCGAAGTTCGAACCCCGTACTTTGTATAACGCGACAGGCGACATAAAACACAGCGGGGCGCGCCCGAGGCACTAACGTGTCATCATTGACACAGCGTTTACAATACATTACAATATACATTTTAATACAGGTGCTCAAAAAGTAAACATTTCGATACCTGTTTAACGTGCCAAAAGTTTGTCATTTCCGAACGAGCGCTTTTTGTTTTTTGACAGCTGGTGAGCGTGCCTAAAGTTGTATTTTACGAACTAGTGCTTTGAGCTTCATCCTGTTCTTTATAACTTTTTTTTCGCAAATGTATTGAAAAATGTCGTTTGATACACGTGCGAAATTGTCATTTTCACTCGTCCCTAGTGTTAACGCTCGCTTCGTAAGTAGTAAGTGAGCCGTGGTGGCCTAGTGGTTCGACCTACCGCCTCTCATACAGAGGGTCGGGGGCTCGATCCCGGCTCGCACCTCTAACTTTACTTAAGGTAAAATCACCAGTCATGGACAGTATAAGCGATTTTTTTTTGTTTTTACTTTGTAATTTCTTTATTTTTCGATACACGTTCTTTGGGATTTGTAGTTAAATGATAAGTACTTTTCTTAATCAGTATTCGAGGTTAGATTTTAGGCTTAATACACAGTGCAATATAAAAAATAACCAATTACAACACTCTTACTCAAGCACCATTTATGGACGGTTATTTTCCAGTGATGGACCCCCAATAATGGACATTGTCCCCAATCATGGACCGCTAGTTATGGACATATAAATAATCAATAAGGTAATTTTTTTAAAGAAATGCTTATCTTTAACAGACCGGCCAATTATTATTAAGTAATTGAAAATAATTATCAAAATCAACGGTTTTTTTTCGGTGCCATGTCTAGGACGAAATAAAATGTTTATATTAGGAATATGCTGAACCTATTATGGACACCTAGTCATGGACAGAATGTACATGACTGGAAAGACTAATCATTGATTGCCGATTTATAGAGAAACATGTAGATATATTAAAACAGAAGTGTAATACGTAAAAAAAAAACAAAAAACAAGAAATTCTTTTTATGGACATTCTGTCCATGATTGGTAAACGTGCTCGAATAAATATCCAGTTATAGACACCGGTAATTTTTAAGATTATAATTCCAATGACAATTAGGTTATATCAAAAAAATAAGTCATTACTATTGGTAAATCAGTAAATAACATAAAATTTAACAATAACGACACACAACCCACAAAATAACTCACTAAGTCTACTCACTTGCATGGCGATTCTTATAAAAAAATGGCGATTTCCGACACCAACTGTCCCCGCGTAACTAACAATCGTGATGGTCCAAAACAAAATGGCTGTCAGCTGTCAAACAAAGTGTGATTGACAACTAGAATATTGGCACTACTGATTAGTGTTGTAATTTTGAAAAAAAAACTTGACGTTTGCTTAATTTTGGTGGTGATTTCAAAAACTGTCCATGATGGGTCCGTGTCCATGATAGGTGACTTTACCTTATGTGCGAAATTCAATTTGAATTTACCACTGAGCTTTTCGGTGAAGGAAAACATCGTGAGGAAACCTGCACACACCTGCGAAGTAATCCAAAGATGTGTGTGAAGTCCCCAATCCGCGCTGGGCCCGCGTGGGGACCATAGCCCAAACCCTTTCGTGGTGAGAGGAGGCCTGTGCCCAGCAGTGGGATGCGCGTCGAGTTCACATTTGTGACTATTCAGTCACAAATAAGCGCGCGAATTTTAAAATTTCTTTTTATTTTTTATTAGTTTTTTTTATTGTTCATGTTTTAGTTTGTTTGTTTTGTTTTTCATTATTATTTTTTCAATGTTCTTTGTCGTTCGTGTGGTCACTTAGGGGTCACTGAAAATCAGCGCCGACGCTCCGCAGCGTTCCGGCACTATGCTGAGTGGCACCCTGTTTGACACCGTTCGGCACAGAGTTTTTATGTAGTTTTTATTATTTTTTTTCTCATGTATTATCATCTGTGTTCGTTTGTATCTCTGTGTCGTCCGATTGTCAATAAATGTATTCTATTCTATTCTATTCTATTCTAAGTAGGCTGTAGTAGTAGTAGTAGTAGATAAATAGTTCTATATCATTGCTGTAGGTCTCTCATTCGGCAGTGGATAACTTTTACAATAAATAATATTGAGTCTAGCAGATTACGAAAAAAAAGTAGGGCCCATCTTTCCTTGTAAGTATCTAATCGAAATTAAAGAAGGAACTAAATAACTACCTGGTTGGTTTGTTAGATTATGTTGGAAGCAATAGCACGCGCATGTCCTCACACGTGATACGACAGCAATGCAGATTTGTTTCTAATTTAATTTAATTGAGGAATGGAAGGTAAGCCAAGCCAAATGTCCAAATCCCAGCACGCTCGCCCTAGATGGAAATTAATTGGCGCAGTTGACGTAAAGGGCCCCCATTGACGCGCCAACGGCTCTGTTAGTCCTTATAAAAAGCGATTGATCTCGTTTGGCCGTCTCGATCGACCAGCGGATATGTCGTCAACTCGAGCGGGTGTAAAAAATTACATTACGAAATAGTTCGCCACATTGCCACAAATTCCAAAAGCAGTTGAAGAATGGTTGAATGGATATCTGTCTGGATTAAGTCAAATGTGGTTTGATTGATACCTTTTTGCACATATTTATATGTACTGTGCTCTGAGCAATAAGAGGGCCGTAAACTGCCTTAACTTTGCCTACGATTAAAAAAATCTATACTATTTTTATAAATGCGAAAGTGACTTTGTCCGTCTATCTATTACGTCTTCACACTTAAACCGCTGGACGAATTTAGTTCATATTTGGTAGGCATACAAATAATTCAAGTCCCGGGGACAGACATAGGCTACTTTTTGTTCCGGAAAAATAGTCCGCGGGAACGCAATAAATAACCGAACTCCATGTGGCTGAATTCGCGAGCAGATGCTAGTCCTAAGAAAAAAGTAACTTTTTTAGGGTTCCGAAGTCCACAAGGAACTCTTATAGTTTCGCCATGTCCATCCGTCCGTCCGTCTGTCCGCACTATTGCTCGGAGATGCTTAGTTCTAAGAAAGCTGTAATTTGGTATGAATATACATATTAGTTACGCTGACAAAGTGGTACAATAAAATTTTGATAAATATTTTTATATAGGGTACCTCCCCTACTCGTAAAGTGGGGACTACTTGCGTACCCCATGGTGCGGCATATCGTTGAATAGGTATTCAAAAAATATTGTGGGTTTGTTAAAATTATTTTTTGATTCAGTAATGCGTTTGTGAAATATTAAGCTTTAAAGTGCTATTTTTTGTTAGAGTCACGTGCCCCCCCCCCCCCCCCTGCCAGCTAAATGGTGGTATTTGGATGGCTGAAAAAATTACGGTTGTGGCATATATAACGTAGTTGAAAGGAAAACTATCACAGCTAAGTAGGCTGTACAAATTTACGAGTCATAGTCGACCAACTTATGAAATGATTAAAATACCTATGATTTTTCTCGAGCGGCAGGGGCGTCGGGCGGGCGGGCACGTCATAAGTACCACAGGCTAGCTAGATGCTAATAAGTCTTAGAAAGGTACTGTGGGCATCGTCAACTTCGGAACCCTATACTTTGCGCGTGGCCCGACACGCACTTGGCCGGTTTTCTATTCATTCGGTTGGTAATCAAACATTTTGTCATTACTTCGGATCACAATCTGGTAAGAGTACGAGGGGTGATCCAAAAGTAATGATAATCAGTATGAAAGACACATAAAATGTTTAATAAAATAATTTATTTTTCTACGTAATCTCCTTCCAAGTCTACACACTTAGAACATCGTTTCACCAGACCATGAATTCCTTTTATAAAAAAATATTTTTCTTGACCCTCCAAAAATGCCTCCACAGAGGCCATATAGGCCTATGCCATCATTAAAAAATTTGTTGCCCCTAAGATCTTCCTTCAGCTGTGGAAAGAGATAAAAGTCGATGGGGGCTAGGTCTGGCGAATATGGGGGGTGTTCCAGCAATTCGAACCCTGAATCACGGATGGCAGCCATCGCAACGCCGGCCTTGTGGGGCGGTGCGTTGTCCTGGTGAAACAGGATGCCAGCTCGTAGTTTACCCCGCCGCTTTTCTTTGATTGCCTCTCTCAATCTGCGTATTTGGTCAGCGTAGTAGGAGCCCGTAATAGTGGTTCCCTTTTCCAGGTATTCGATCATGACTCCCTCAGCATCCCAAAACACTGAAGCCATGACCTTACCAGCGGAGCTTGCTACCTTGAATTTCTTCGGTGTAGGGGAAGACGCTCGCTTCCAGGTCATGGATTGCTGTTTGGTCTCGGATCGAAATGGTGGATCCAAGACTCGTCCATGGTTACTAACCGACGCTTAAATGTTTCGGGATCAGTTTGATATTTGTCAAGATTAGACTTCGAAATCTCACATCGTATTTTCTTTTGTTCAGCCGTTAACATTCTAGGCACCCAACGAGCGGAGACTTTTTCATGTGTAGTTAAGATTCTTTGAATGCTGCCATAAAAGATGCCTGATAGTCATCCTTCTATCTGTTAAAACGAGATCATGAATTTTTTCGACGTTTTCTCCAGTAATGGCGTCAGATGGACGGCCTTCGCGATGTTCATCTTGAGTGGATGTTCTTCCCTAGTTAATAGTAGATTGTTTATCAAGGGACTAAAACAAGCCATTATGACACGAGATGTTTAGCCACCCGAGCAGAGCGAGGGTGGCTATAGTTCGAGTATCATTATGGTTGTTTAGTCACGCGTTAAACACTCTGCTTTTCACTTCGAATGCGAGGAAAAAAAAACGAAGTTCCATACAAAATTACGATATTTATTATAACAAAGTAGATAACCGGCTACTTCCCGATGACCTAGAATCATGAAATTTGGCCAGAAGCAAGGTCTTACAGCACACGTACAGGTATAAATCTGATAACCGTAAATATTATATATTTTGGTGCAAGAAAAGTCAATTTACTAATACAAACTTATCATTTGCGGTTGGCGCAGTAGCCGTGTCTACTTCACCAACCGCAAATAATAAGTTTGTATTGTTAAATTTGCACCATCAAGTTTGTAGGTACGGAACCCTCGGTGCGCGAGTCCAACTCGCACTTGACCTTGACTTGTTTTTTATCACGTGACGTTTTGAATGATATTTAGCCAACAGATTCAAACTTGAATACTATTAATATATTTTAAAACTAATTGGGTAATGCATTATTAAATGAATTCACTTTTAATAAAACAAGATTCATTGGTATTCGTAATCATTAAATCGTGTTTCCGAAATTAAATCGTTGTTTCACGCCCTAGAAATTGTCTAGGTTCACTGGAAATGGGGATAATCCTCCTTTCACAAACTCTGTGGTTGGCTGTTTAGGCGGGTTTCCAATGTAAATTTAAAAAAAAATACTTTAGTCCCTAGAGACTAAAAAAGAGCTTTAGTCCCGATGTGCAGAGACTAAAGTAACATTTTAAGAGCATGTGAAGTGAAAACTCCTTTGACCATCGTGCCACTGTGGAATACGGTGGAGCGGACTCGCCCAGTGTTCCCATTAATTCAGCGTATATATCTTTAGTACACATTTTTTTCAAACAGAAGTATTTAATAACCGCTCTCACCTCAGTTTTCTCCATTTTTGCGTTATTGTTCCGACTGCTCGTGAAAAAACAGCTGCAACTCTCTGACAGCTGCATATTTTTTTTTTTTTTTACTAAGGAGTCTTTATGGCCAGTAACGGCATACCTTTTTATTTTAATCCGATTCAATAAGTACTCAGTTATCATTACTTTTGGATCACCTCGTATGTATATTGGTATTAAAATATTGCCTAAACATTGTCCTAGGCAAAGATGGGGTATATTACGGTGCGTCATTATAATTGGCAACTGATTCCATTATGTTATGTTGTAAAGGGTAATATGATTGATTATCCACTTAACGTAGGTATAATCCTTAAAGGCTTTCCGGCGGCGTGGAGCTGTCTAAATATCGACACGTGTGGCAGCTTGTTGCGCCACCTCTATTTCATGAACATAAACTGTACTGTTGAAAATGTAGTTTAATAGTATCAATACCTTGATCTTTTGTACCCACTTTGAAATCTTGATAATACTTACAGTGACGTTCAACTGAAACTAGATTGTTCCTACGATTTGTAAGATACTAGCTTCTGCCCGCGACTTCGTCCGCGTGGAATTCGGTTATAGCGTTCCCGCGGTAATTGAGCGTTAAACTATGTATAACAAATTATATACGAAAACCTTCATCTTGAATCAATCTATCTTATAAAAAAAGCGCATCAAAATCCGTTGCGTAGTTTTAAAGATTTAAGCATAGGTACATAGGGATATAGGGACAGAGAAAGCGACTTTGTTTTTTATACTATGTAGTGATATTTTCCAAAGAGTGAGATTGAACAAGATGGAGCGACGACCTGGTGAAGGTCGCGGGGACGCGGTGGATGCGAGTGGCAACAAGACCGGTCTGAGTGGCGCATCTTGGGGGAGTGTCCAGTAGTGGACGTCTTTCGGCTGAAATGATGATGATATTGATTATCATACCAGTGAGCAACATCCATGACGAACGATTTTAATTGGTGAATATCACGCAACAGCTTAATGTAGCTTAGCTCAAATTGAATGCCAGCCTTTATTTCTTAAAAACGTTAAGATGTAATTATAATGTAGTGTAGGTACCTGTAACAACTGTTATGCGTTAGAAGATAAGCAATTAAGCATGGGAACAACAATTAAAAATCAGGCGAATCGGACCTATGTTGTGGCTTATCTTTGCGGAAAATTTGCATTCGCTCCGACTAAAGAAGCTGTAATTAATAATGGTTACATAAGGTCTTACCTAATTTTTGATTCGCACAGTTTCATTTTGGACGCAATGTAACGTTTACCGGTTGCAGACATCTCTAGTTTGTAACTACGATACAATTGTTGCTAAATGTAAAAAAAGAAATGAACAAACGGCTAATCGACCTACCTACAGTTTTATATTGGCAAATCGATTCAGACAGTAGGTATACTTACAGAACATAAAAATCAAATGAAATTGTCCATTTATGTTATACTTAAGTCAAAAACATGAACATTGTTCTTGGTTTATATTGTTTATACTAGTTAACCAACTGATAATAGACTGGTTCCTTCCGGGTTCGATTGAAGTTCGTTAAGGTAGATACTATTTTTATCATTTCGAACTAACATGCCTTAAAAAGCCGTGGCAGCCTAGCCTAGTCGTTTGACCTACCGCCACTCCTGCAGAGGTTCGGGTGTTCGGATTCGGATAGCACCTCTGAGCTTAAATTGATGTTACCACTGAGCTTTTCGGTGAAGAACAACACCGTGGGGCAACCTGTGCGCATCCGCAAGTAATTCATGGATGTGTGTGATGTCTCTAATCGCAATGGACCCGCGTGCGAGGTGACTATAGCCCAAACCCTCTCCTGATGAGAGGAGGCCTGTGCCCAGAATTGGGACGTAATTAGGCTGTTGTGGTTTTTCGGTGGAACTAAACATAGCGCCATTTGAACTAGATATATCGAACGTGGCGACTGAATGCAAGTGAGGGGGGCGCTCCCGGCTGTCACCTGCCGGCGGCGAAGCGGTGTTCGACCATTGAATAAACCTAGAGAGCATTTGTTACTTTCGACCCGCCGTTACTTTTGTACCCGGTCTCCCCTAGGGTAAGATCCAGTAATAGGTATGCGCATCATGTAGTAATCTATGATCTACCTACTACTACAGCCTATTTGCGTCTCACTGCTGGGCACAGGCCTCCTCTCACCACGAGAGGGTTTGGGCTATAGTCCCCACGCGGGCCCAGTGCGGATTGGGGACTTCACACACATCTTTGAATTACTCCGCAGATGCGTGCAGGTTTCCTCACGATGTTTTCCTTCACCGAAAAGCTCAGTGGTAAATTCAAATTGAATTTCGCACATAAGTAAACTTAGAGGTGCGAGCCGGAATCGAACCCCCGACCCTCTGCATTAGAGGCGGTAGGTCGAACCACTAGGCCACCACGTCGCTAATCTATGATCTAGTAAGTATACTTTACGACGAAGGTACCTAAGCTTCGACAGCTATAGCTGATTGACGGTCAATAGGTTAATGATCAAATTAATGTAATCTTTATTTGAAACAGGGTGCGGCTAGTCTGCCTTATACTACCGCTGTACGTAAATACATGAGCGCTCAGCATGAGGTCCAATTGTCTCAAATAATCAAGGCAAGTAAGCCTAATGTAAGAGTCCACAGGGCATACCTCCATAAGCCTGATTTGCCTCTCGTTTTGCAACATTTGATTGTCGAAAGGTAGATATCGATCTATTTTAGATTAGGTACCAGTTTGATTCTATTTATGTTACTATTGAAATGTGCGGCCGAGCACATATTACTTCATATCGATACTAGGCCCGAAGGAGTTGACTAATGAATGGCATACACTCAACAGCACTGAAACCGGGTCGCTTTGTATGGCAAATCCTATACAAAGTGACCCGTACTTACCTACATATCACAATTCACTACACATGCGGGTGCGGCCGCGCACACTAATGTTATGCTGGTCATAGATACATAATGCCGCCATAGAGGTAATAAGTAGGTACATTTGGAGCGAGTAGTGTCAATTTCGAAACAATAAAAACTGAGCTTAAAGACGTGAACCCGAAGGTCGTTCTCGTACACATTTCAAAAACGTGGCCAAAATTTCATCGGAGGCTTCTTTTGGCTTTATCTCTCGTTATAAGGTTCTAGAGAGGTATACGAGCTTTTTACGTCCCTCACCTCCGTGCACCTGGCACAATATTTGGTCACAGAGGTAATTCCAGTTATTAGTTACTACTTCCATGAATGCCGCAGGCTCTTTGCGTTTGGCCACTTGATTGGAGAAGCGGTCGTCATCGGGATCGAAACAATACGAGTGGCACACATATACCTATCGTATAGAAAAACCACTGGTCGTCATCGGCCGGCATAGGAAAACAATGACCAAAGGCAATACCACAGCTAGGCTGGTCGGCCAGCGCATGGTAAATACCAGATATGCGTATCTTATAAATGATATGCCGAAATCAATGAGTATTACAACTTTGGTTATTACCACAGAATAAGAATAGTACTAACGTATCAATACTTTAAAAAACCGGCCAAGTGCGTGTCGGGCCACGCGCAAAGTATAGGGTTCCGAAGTTGACGAGGCCCACAGTACCTTTCTAAGACTTATTAGCATCTAGCTAGCCTGTGATATGACGTGCCCGCCCGACGCCCCTCCGCTCGAGAAAAATCATTGGTATTTTAATCATTTCATAAGTTGGTCGACTATGACTCGTAAGTTTGTACAGCCTACTTAGCTGTGATAGTTTTTCTTTCAACTACGTTATATATGCCACAACCGTGATTTATTTCAGCCATCCAAATACCACCATTTAGCTGGCAGGGGGGGGGGACAAGTGACTCTAACAAAAAATAGCACTTTAAAGCTTAATATTTCACAAACGCATCACTTAATCAAAAATGGTTTTAACAAACCCACAATATTTTTTGAAGACCTATTCAACGATATGCCGCACCATGGGGTACACAAGAAAAAAAATTACATCCCCACTTTACGAGTAGGGGAGCAGGTACCCTATAAAAAAAATTATTTCAAAATTTTATTGTACCACTCTGTCCGCGTAGCTAATATGTATATTCATGCCAAATTACAAATTACAGCTTTCTAGAACTAAGCATCTCTGAGCAATAGTGCGGACAGACGGACGGACGGACATGGCGAAACTATAAGGGTTCCTTGAGGACTTCGGAACCCTAAAAACCTTGACGTGTGGTTATGCAATAAATTATATTGAATTGAATTGTAACAACCTAATTATAAATCGGGATCATCAAATTACATTTTATTACGTCAGGTAAATACTAATTAAGGTACTTACAAATCGTGCGTAACCTTTGTTACGTACGTATTCACGCAGATACCTTTCTATAGCTTGCATCTTCACAAACGATGACGTCTGAACCGAACTGGTTGCATCAGCAGTGTATAAATCAGATTAGATTTGTAATCTCCGGGTCAAGTGACTGAAATTCATTAACCCTCACCAGAAGTCGCGTAATTCACAGTTATTCCATTAATAAGTTATGGTTTAGATAGTTCACTTGTGGGTAGAGCTTTTTAAAAAAGGTTTTTTTAGTTCGTGTGACTTCAGCGTAAGTTGTTCTCTATTTTGCAATGCGTCCAACAAACTGACAGGCATGCCTTTCATTATGCATAATGAATTGATGTATGGTCACAGAAGTTGTTGAAAGATTGGTTCACGCGTCTAAAATATGATCTATGGGCCCCGTGGAAGAAATGTTAAGCGAGACTCAGTGGCGGACTAAGCCTGTCGGGGGCCCGGGGCGGAAAATCGAAATGGGTCCCCCCTCCTTGCCTGTGTAGATGTGTTGATGGTATATGTTAGGCTCCCGTGCACTGACTACCTAACACATTTAGTTTGTTCGCTTACCATCAGGTGGCCTGTGTGCTCGTTTGCATTTATACATACATACTTAATATTATAATTGCGAAGCGAAAGTAACTTTGACTCTCTGTTGCGTCGTCACGCTCAAATCGCTACACCAATTTAGATGAAATTTGGTATGGATGGAGATAATTCTAGTCCCGATGAAGGACATAGGCATAGCCTAATTTTTACCCCGAAAAACGTATCTAGTTTCCGCGGGAACGCGAGTGCTACAAGCGAATCCTACGCAGACAAAGTCGTGAACAGATACTAGTCTATTTTCTAATATTATAAATGCGAAAGTAACTCTGTCTGTTACCTCTTCACACTTCAACCGCTGGATCGATTTAGATGAAATCCGGTATGGAGATAGTTCTAGTCTCGGGGAATGATCCAGAAACCTTGTCGTTTGAAAGTATGTAGTAGTAAGCGCGAAATCAGGTAGTTTCGATTTTTTGCAGGCTTGTTTATGTTGTTGGTATCACTACATAGTATAAAACAAAGTCGCTGATACGGATTTAGACAAGACCAAACAGAATATTGGCTTTATTCAATAATAAAATAGGACATGGTAAAGAAACGTACTTAGTTGTTGATAGAATGACAATGTCAAACACCATAGAAAATAAGGTATACAAATCCTTCTTGCAAAGGAGCAAGGAGATTATTATCACATTCGCCCCCTCTACGAAGAGACATAGTCATGCATGAAGGCTGGAGGTCTGCGATCTCTGCCCGAACGCCGAGGTTGGCTGATTCCTGCATCAGGATTGATGTTGGCAGGTGGGTCTTGGTTCGCAGATATTTCTTCGGGTTCGTTATCGTCAACTTCATCATCTGTCAGGTCATCGTCAACAGCTCGTGGTGCTGGAGCCAGCGACCTATTGGAAACTGTTGTCTCTCGCCCATCAGGAAGTCTTATAAAGGAGTATTCTGGGTTACTTTGCAACAATTGGACTTCCTGTACAGCGGGGTCATACTTAGAGCTTCTTACATTCGTTTTCATAAACACTGGTCCAGGCGAATGTAGCCAAGTCGGCAAAGACTGTCCGTTTTGCGAACGGCGTGGGTGATTAAACATGCGTTCATGCGGCGTTGTGTTAGTGCTCGTACACAGGAGAGATCTTATAGAATGTAGCGCCGGTAACAGTGCCTTTTCCCAGTTTACTATATCTTCATTGTTTGATTTGAGGTTTAGTTGGATCGTTCGCCACAGTGTGCCGTTGAGACGTTCGACCTGTCCATTTCCCTGGGGATTGTAGGGTGTAGTGCGGCTGCATGATGTCCCGAGGGAAGACAAGAATTGTCTAAGTTCATCCGATAAGAAAGATGTACCCCTGTCGGAGTGGATGTACGCTGGAGTACCAAAAGTGGAGAACAAGTCTTCGAGACAATTGATTACCGATCTTGAAGATACATCCTTACACGCATAAGCGAAAGGGAAACGACTAAACTCATCAATTATTGTCAGTATGTATCGATTCTGGGTGCTAGATGGTATTGGTCCTTTAAAATCAATGTTCAATCTTTCAAACGCGGCTGTCGCTTTGATAAGATGCCCTTGATGTTTCATGTAACGTGGTTTTATTTCCGCACAAGTTGGGCATGCGGCTGTCATTCGTTTTACATCCTCTACGGAGTACGGTAGGTTCTTTGATCTGACCCAATGAATCATGCGCGTGATCCCTGGATGGCAGAGGTTCCGGTGTAGTTCCACTAGTTTAGAGTTAGAAGCGGGAGTATTTATTTGCATGCATACTCGAGAAAGTGCGTCAGCGGCGAAGTTCTGTTTTCCAGGTCGGTAGACTATATCATATTTGAAACACGAGAGCTCCAACCGCCACCTTTCGATCTTTTCATTCTTAATTTTGTTAGAGTGTGTTTGATTAAACATAAATGCGACAGATTGTTGGTCTGTAATGAGTAGGAAATGTCTTGCTATCAAGAAATGTCTCCATTTACGCAAAGCTTCGACTATGGCGCAGGCCTCTTTCTCAATCGAAGGTTGCCTTTTCTCGGAGTCGTTGAGAGAACGAGAGAAGAATGCGACAGGACGACCCTTTTGTGATAGTGTCGCTGCGATGGCAAAATCGGAAGCGTCCGTCTCAACTGAAAATATTTCATTGTCATCGATTCCTGCTAATGCTGATTTTGATATGTCAGTTTTCAGGTTTTGAAAGGCAGTGATAGCTTCTTGAGATAGTGGAAAAGTAACTTCGATTAAAGGTCTGATTTTCGTAGAAAAGTTGTCGACCCACTTTGAATAGTGAGCGAAGAGACCGAGTGCTCTCTTCAGTGTAGCAGTATCAGTGGGGATTGGAAGATTCAGTAGCGGTTCCAATCGAGACTTGTCAGGCTTGATAACGTTGTGTGCGATAGTATATCCAAGCAAGTTGATTGATTCGGATTCAAATGTGCATTTGTTCATGTTTAAGGTTAGTTTGTATTTTTCAGCGGCTTTCATGAACATTTCAAGATTTTTGTCATGATCGGATTTGTCCTTACCGCAAACAGTGACATCGTCAAGGTAAGTGAAGGTACCTTTAAGTTTTTCAGTGTCAATTATGTATTGTAAAGTTCTTTGGAAAGCCGCTACTCCATTCGTTACGCCAAACGGTATTCTTGTGAACTGATAGAGATTACCACAAGCTTCGAAGGCAGTGTAAACTTTTTCTTTCGGTAAGATTGGGACTTGGTGGTATGCACTTTTCAGATCGATTTGACTGTAAACGTTGTATTTTGCCACTTTTGTTATGATAGAATCAATGCTTGGAAGAGGATAAGCGTCTAGATCAGTAAATCTGTTAATCGTTTGCGAGTAGTCGATGACGAGGCGCTTACGGTGATGGCCTCCGCCGGCAACGAGTACTTGTGCCCTCCATGGCGAGATACTGGGTTCGATCACTTTGTCCTTAAGTAGGTTGTTAATTTCGTTTGATATGAAGTCATGGTCTTCTTGAGAATGCCGTCTTGAGCGTATAGCTATAGGCTTTATGTCTGGCGAGAGGTTGGTGAAAACTGACGCTGGCGGGACTGACGCTTCTAAAACGTTGCAGACTTTCAGGGGTTGTTTGTCTCCTCCAAATTGAAGTACGAGTGACGAGTGCTTCCCGAGAACATCGTGCCCGATAATGACATCCGCACATAGATCGTTGATGATGAGCAGTGGCTGATGTTGGTACTTGTTTTCACCAATCTGAATTGTTGCATAGCATAGACCGTCGACATGAGAGACATTATTGAGTGACGCTAGAGTAATTGCTTGCTTGCAGGGCTTTTGTTTGAGGTTTATTATTCGAGCTAGATTTTTGTCTATAAAGCTAATTGAGCTACCCGTGTCGAGAAGTGCATCAGCACGATATTCGTTGACTGTAATAGATATAGTTGCTTTTCTTAGGCTTGCAGGAGCAGCGGCGGAGATGTTAGACAAGTTAGAGTAAGTAGATTGAGGTTGAGATTGTTCGTCATCTGTGGCGATAGCATTAGCAGTTCGTGGGTTGGGCCCAGAACTACGGCATACGCTTGCAAAATGTCCTTTCTTGGAACAAAGTTGACATTCGGCGTTATAAGCGGGGCATCTGTTTCGCTGATGAAGATTACTACTACCGCAGAAGAAACATCGTCGTCTGGTTTGGTTAGGATAAAAATCAGGTCGAGGTCTGTTTGGAGCGTTTGTAGCTGCCAAATTGGCATCGGCGAGTGTTCTGGAGCTTCAGAGGCAGCATTAGCATGAGCAGACGTAGAAGGTGACACTGTAAGTAGTTGCGAAGTGCTTTCAGGAGATTCTAGAGACAAAGCCAGGTTCAAGGTTTCTTCCAAAGTGTCAGTGGAGTTTTCTAGAAGTCTTTGTTTGATTTTCTGTGAGGATACCCCGGCAATGAAAGCTAAACGTACGACATCGTTTTGGTAATCAGCTGCAGTGACATCCGTGAATTTGCAATCACGAGCGAGTATGTTTAGGGCCCTCGAATACTCAGCTACTGACTCGCCCGGTTGTTGTTTTCTTGAAATTAGGATATGTCGTGCTAGGGTGGTGTTTTGTCGCTTTTCATAGGCATCATTGAGCGTTTTGATGGCTTCGTCGTACGAGGTCTTTGCTTGAATAATATTGTAAATTGGTGGAGAGATATGATTGACTAGGAGTTGGTACTTAAGTGTTTTATCAGCTGAGGCAGCTTCCCGTGCGATGAAATTCTCGAATGAATATTTCCAATGTGCCCACTTGAGGTCTGAACCTGTCATCGAAGGTTCCACGTCGAACCGATCGGGGCGCAGATAGCGCGATATAGATGAGTTTTCTTTTCCGTCAGGCATACTTGGCGACACGAAAAAAAATTATTATTGAATAAATTGATACGGATTTAGACAAGACCAAACAGAATATTGGCTTTATTCAATAATAAAATAGGACATGGTAAAGAAACGTACTTAGTTGTTGATAGAATGACAATGTCAAACACCATAGAAAATAAGGTATACAAATCCTTCTTGCAAAGGAGCAAGGAGATTATTATCACAGTCGCGTTCTCTGTCCCTATATCCCTATGTATGCTTAAATCTTTAAAACTACGCAACGGATTTTGATGCGGTTTTATTTTAATAGATAGAGTGTTTCAAGAGGAATGTTTTCGTATATAATTTGTTATAGTTTAACTCTCAATTCCCGCGGGAACGCTATTACCGAATTCCACGCGGACAAAGTCGCGGGCAGAAATAATCTGTAATCTATAATCCAAGTTTGTGACCTCGAGCGCTTAACGCAACTTTATCAAAAATAAAAAACAAGAGAAAATTTCGGCTGCTTTTCAGATTTTGGCGATTTTGACCCCAAATTACTACTTTTTGATACTACCTTCTCAGAACGTTTTTAAATTTGCTATGATATGAGACTAGAACCGTCTCTGTGTACCCAATATTTTCTGAGATAAAGCTTTTTCAGAATTCATAATTTTTCAGAACTTTGTAATATTTTAAAGTCACTCGAATAGCTGTATCAGGATGTGTTTCCAATTACCTCCGTCGAAGTGTGCTAGCGTTGAGCACGAGCGTGTGGGGTCATGAATCGGAGTCACCTGTAGCATTTTTATATCCTACTAGCTTTTGAAGGCGATTTCGTATGCGCATAATCATCAACATTCAAACTCCCGTTCCCGTAGGAAATTTGGACGATCCTCTCTTAATACACCTCTACACCTCTTAAGAAACCTACATGCCAAATTTCAGCTTCCTACGACCAGCAGTTTCAGCTGTGCGTCACACACACCAAAAGAACTTTGGGGTAACCATTGAACTACTGCCACGTTTCACGTATAGTTAGCAGACAACGCTCAGCCAAACCAAAACTGGTGGTCGTAGGAAGCTGAAATTTGGCATGTAGGTTTCTTAGGAGGTGTAAAGGCGCACTAAGAGAGGATTTTCTAAAATTCTTACGGGAACGGGAAAACTGGGAGTGCATACGAAATCGCCTTCAAAAGCTAGTAGGATATAAAAATGCTACAGGTGGCTCCAATTCGTGACTCCACACGAGCAACACTAGCACAGTCCGTCGAAGATAATTGGAAAAACATCCCGATAGCTATGTTCGATGACTTCTAAAATATTGCGAAGTTCTGAAAAATTATGAATTCTGAAAAGCTTTATCTCAGAAAATATTGGGTACACAGAGACGGTTCTAGTCTCATATTATAGCAAATTTAGTCTCCTTTAAAAACTTGCTGAAAAGGTAGTATCAAAAACTAGTCATTTAGGGTCAAAATGGGAAAAGCATCAGAAATTTTCTCGGTTTATTTTTCTTCGGTTTAAGTTGCGTTCGGCGCTCGAGGTCATAAACTTGGATGATAATGTGGCGGGGGGTTGATGTTAGCTCAGGTAGATGCTGCAGACACGGAGATCAGCGGTGGAATCCGAAGACACGAAGACGATGCCTAGCTTATTAAAATATCTAAATCTTGAAGACCCTATTACTATCCTAACACTGTCTAACTAAGAAATGATAGATTTAAAGTTGAATTGATATTATATTTTGAGAGATGCGTTCATTACAATGCATAGCAAAAGACTAAAAATATTAAACAAAAACACACTACGCTTAAAACTACCTATTTTTGGAAGAGAATGTGTCAACTAACCGATTGTACTCGGCCAGTCTCCACAATACATTAGGCCAACATCATAAAGTTACTGGATTAGAAGGACATAGGCTACTGTTTAACCCGGAAAAATACATAGTTCCCGCAGGAGCGCTATAACCGAATTCCACGCGGGCTAAGTAGTGGGCTGAAGTTTAAAAGTGTTCTTTAGAAACGTCCTGAAAAGGTAGTATTAAAAACTAGTTCATTAGGGTCAAAATTTTCGATGTTTTAATTTTTTTTGACTTAGTTACGTTCGGCACTCAAGGTCACAAACTTGGATTATACATTAGGCCAACATCATAAACAAGTCTGCAAAAAATCAGAACTACCGGATTTGACCCACATGCTGATGTACTGACTGTTACTGGAATAATTTAGGTATTATCATTATATTCCCACGGAGTCCATATTATGCGCTTAACACGGTACCGCGAGCGTTGGACATTATTAATAGCCTTATATTATGACGATTTGTTTCCTTTTGCTGCCGAAAAAATCAACTGCTTGGACCTTAGAATTGGAAATGTTGGGATGTTTTACCAATAACTAAGTATATATGAAATGGACTGTGGGGGCCCTCTCGTCAACTAGGTCGAAACCAAAACATTGGCGTAACAATAGGGTGGCAGTGGCGCGTGGCAGAACGGGAAAAATTCCCTATCTCACTACCTGAGCTGAGGGGGCCCCGGCCCAAGAGGCCACGAGGAAAGAATGGAAAGTCCAAAAATTTCAGTTGTGCAATTTTGAAAATTAACGGGGCCCTATAGGAACGAAAGATTTGCCTCGGGGCCTCGAGCGTGAGGTGGTACAGTTATGCCGCTGCCTAGTCGAAACTATTTTTTCAAGTTTTTTTTTGCCTTAAGTACTATATTATTTGGTGATTTGGGGGCCCCCTAGGATCGGGGGCCCGGGGTGGACCGCCCCCGCCGCCCCCCCCTTAGTCCGCCACTGGCGAGACTGCGGCTTTGATCCCTTGGACTGAAAGAACGCTTATCGTGTCGAGCATCGGACACGAAACGACCTTGGCACGACACAGTTCTGACAGCTTCTCGTGAACAATTCGTGTGCGATCCTATCGGCCGTACTCTTACGTCGAAGCTGTAACAATTCCAATTTATAATCGGCCCAAACACCTCCGAAGATCGAACATGCGTCATGTGCTGTATGAATTACTATAGTATTGCTCAACAGCAGCACGTTTGAAGCGAGCGCTTTTGCAATTTCCATTATGAATCATTTTAATGATCAAAAGTTCAATTCAGGATATTGCAATCACCAAGAAGAGCAAAGTGTAACAATTTTTAATTCACCGCTATAAAAGTGAACCGTCCAATTAAATATGTACTCAGGTACTGTTCAATTTGCTATATGATTAATTGGTGATCAAAATTGAGATAAGACAATAACCAAAATGAATGCCACTTATTATATTAATTACTTATTAGTATTACCCATGCCCGCAATACATATTAAATGTAATGATACTGGTTAAGTACCGGTGGTAATAAGCAGGAGGAAGGATTTGTGATTAATTCCTTTAAACTTTTTATCTTGTCTATTTGTCAGGTAGTTTTATCTTATGATAATCTAAAACGTTATAAGTAGGCACTTAGGCTACATTTATCATCAATTTTTCATATTATACTAATTTGGTAGTGGAAAATGCATTAGGTGGATGTCTGTTACCTTACCTCTTCAAGCTTCAACCGCTGGCTCGATTCCAATGAAATTTGGTATGGAGATAGTTGGAGTCCTGGGGAAGGACATAGGCTATAACCGCGTAACTAACGCGATAACCGCATTCCACGCAGGTCAAGTCGCAGACAAAAGCCAGTATCACAATAACGTTAAAAAATATTGGTTAAAACTAAGTAGGAATCTGATCTTTAAAGTCTGATTATCAAATATAAGGGCAAGATTCAAGGTAAACGGAGTGTTTGTAGAAGAAGAACCTCTTGGCTTAAAAATCTGCGTCAATGGTTCCAGAAGAGCACCCGATCACTTTTCCGTTCAGCTGCGTCAAAAGTGGAAATAGCCATGATGATCGCCAAACTTCGTTAGAAGATGGCACCAGCAAAAGAAGAAGAGATCAAATATATGATCATGACCCATCTTGCGAACTTGGAATACTCTACTTAATTTTTGAAACGCTAACCTGTTCCAACCTATACATACATATAAAATGAGCTTAAATAAGTCTTCTCCGTATTTATATATTCAATGTTATTCGATACTACATGTTGTATTTTAAATAATGCATGTTCGCAAATTGCCCGCCAATTTGAACTACATCGGTAGAGCGGTCGTGCTGCAGTTTGCGCAAGCGCACTAGATCCGCCCACCACCGCGCCCGGCTAGCCTGCGCGTGGGCAACGTATGTGGACATGTCTGATAGCCGAACAATACACGCGACCCGTAGGTACCTACTGATACAATCAGTTATGTTATGTCCTTCTGTGACATACGAGTCATTAGGGATTGTGGTGCCAAATATGGCTTATGTATTTGTGTAATCCTTAAAATTAGATATCATTCTCACTATCTCCCTGTTTAGCAAGATTAGATTCAAATGATCGAAAAAAGTGGAATGTTTTCTTTAATACCTTATATAGACTCACTTGAATCTATCATTTGCATGACTTAATTAAGTTTAAATGTATGACACTTTTATTCCAATTCCAACATTTAAAGCAAATATAAAATGTATATTTCTATTTCTAAGCAAAATGAGCTACTTAACTAAAGGATTTAAAGCAGTTTCCCTGAAGGGCCCAAAACTTTTGCCACCCTGGGGCTTTGAAGTCTTAAATAGGGATCTCCCTATTCCCTATAGAATCGCTCACGAGTCAAGTTGAACTTTAAGTCTAGCTGCTTAAAGTTCACGCGGCGCATGAGCGATCCTATAGGGAACAGGGAGATTCCTATTATAAGACTTCGAATATAGCCCCTGTAGCGTATTCCCAACGTGCGTTCTTACTAAGGTTTATGCTCGATTGCTTGTGATATGATGGGACGATAGGTTTGACTTGTGTATTCTCTGTTCTGATCTAAATAGTTGTTTGGGAACGTACTGACTTATATAGGGTAGAAGGTAATATTAAATGTTATCATGTAAGTTACGTGTTTTAAAATAGAAGCATCTTCGACTGGTAATAATTTAGTTCTAGTTGCACCCGTCCACGGTTGCTTTATTAATTGCAGAAGAAAGAGCCGAAGATTGTGAAGTTCTTTGCCATGATGTAATTAGGACAGAAATTACATTAACCATTTTATGGTTATTGTTGGTCAACGCAACAGTGGCCGACCATGGAAAATAGGCTGTGCGAAACTGTCACGATCGTTTAGCGGTTCTTGTTTTATATTTAAGGCAGCTTTCGATTGTTTTTCGCAATTATGTTTTGCAGTTCATAGGTATCGCTGAGCTGCTTCAGCGCGAAAGACAAAAAGCAATATTTTCAGGCCAATTAAGTATCAATTTATCAGTCAACAATTTTTCGAAAACCGAAAATCACAATTTCGTTCGGAAGAGAGATATTTATTCGACTTTGTATTGGAAATTTGGCATTGATGTTCTCAAACTTCCTCTGTTAAATCACATCGTACTATGATAGGGTCATTTCGTGCGCATGTAATCTATAGGGGCTCTATTCGATACGGGACATACGGATATGGAGCGTCCATACCCCTATATAAAAATACACTTATCGGGGTAAAGATGCCTAAATTTACTTTACGACCTTGTAAAGAGGCTATTTAATAATAATAATAAATTTTATTTCAGGTATCTAGGCCCATATTACATATACCTTAACGACTAACATACACATTAAAATTAATCTTAAAAACTAACACGATTGCTTCTTCGTCGTGAGGCGCACTTTATTTAATGCCGTGGAATGTGTTTTATTTGTTTCAAGTATAGATTATATCATAAGTTGAGTTATGATAAGTTATCGATATATTTTATGTTGGGTGCATTTACCCCAACCTGGCACACTTGCCCCGACTCTAGTATATCAGTACTATTCTATCAGTAATACGTACACCATCTCCCTATTTAGCGAGAACATAGGTTTATCACTGAAATATACTTATTATTGAATAGTAGAAAATTGTACTCTTAAATATTTAGTAACTAGCTTCTGCCCGCGACCTCGTCCGCGTGGAATTCGTTAACAGCGTTACCGCAAGAACTTTGCGATTTTCGGGGATAAAAAGTAGCCTATACGTATGTTTTTATAAACTACCCCCCATACCAAATTTTGTTGTAAGTCGGCCAGTACTTTTCGAGTTAAATCTGGACATACATACAAACATATAATACAGACAAATGTCGTTTCTAAAAATCTTTTTTTTTGTGTTCAGTATCGTTTATTTAGTCCCCTCGACTTGATAGTTTCTTTTAATTTTCAAGTTTCACACGCAACTTGAAAATGAAAATGAAAATGAAAATATTTATTCAGCAAATAGGCCACATCTGGGCACTTTTACACGTCACTTTTAAATGAATTTAACAGAAATGAACTTACCACTACTTCTTCTACAGACTTCTACAGATTATTAGTAGTATAGATATGGACGCTCTATATCCCTAAATAAGGATACCGTTTCGAAAAGAGCCCAGAAATGCGCTCACCTGCCTCCCTTCTACTCGCGGCCTTCAATCGCATGACAACAGCGCGAGCGCATCGTTCGCCACCGCAACTGTAACAATACAGTTAACTCATACAGACAAACTAACTTCGATACCGGTCTTTTTTAGGATAAAATCTGTATTGAATTATATGCGGATGTCGGGCTGTATTTTGTTGTAGTAAGAGTGGTTTCGCACTCGATTAGATTCGAATCCGTGAAAATATGATCTAGTGTAGTCGTAGAACTATTCGAGATGTATCTGTCATCCGATTTTTGTCCAAACTAGGAGGTACGTAAACAGTTATAACATGGTTATAACTGTTGCACGTATAGGTATAAATACATTTTCACGTATTCGGATAGAGTCGTAAATAAATAAAAATCGCGTTTGCTAGTAGAAACGTTAAGAAACCAGTAAAATGAGATATCCATAACTAATATTATAAATGCAAAATAACTCTTTTGTCTCTCTCACGCTTTTGGCTAAACCGATTTTAATTTATTTTAGTAGATACGATTGTAGTTAAGACTGCGGGTATAGGCTAATTTTATCCCGTATATGGTTGAGCCACTGAGTTGTCTCCACTGCGGCCTGTAGTGAGCCACTTCTCACGTCGCATCCCGCCCGCTGTACGCAACGCGAACGCCCTTCATCCGCTTATCTAACGCTCAGTACCACTTAATGAACCAAATTGATCACATCTTTCTTGCTACATCACGCTCGAGGCGTTAAAGAATATTGCGATTGTTCGTAAACCATATTTCACATGTTTTTGTTAGGCTAGCTTTCTGGCCGCGACTTTGTCGGAGTTGAATTTCATACTAAAATTTTACCCTAATTTTCGCCCCTTACGATATTCCAATACGCTATGCTATGTTCTTGCATAATTTATTAATAAACTAGCTTCTGCCCGCGACTTCGCCCGCGTGGAATTCGGTTATCGCGTTCCCGCGGGAACTATACGTTTTTCCAGGATAAAAAGTAGCCTATGTGTTATTCTGATCTATAAGCTACATTACTGTAAAGTTTCATTAAAATCCGTTTAGTAGTTTTTGCGTGAAAGAGGAACAAACATCCATCCATACATCCATCCAAACAAACTTTCGCCTTTATAATATTAGTAAGGATATTAAATTGAAAGTAATAACACGAATCAATCACATAATTATCCACAATAACCTACGTTTTGTCCAGACCTAGCTGTTGCCTACGTTTACGTCTACGTAATTGACGAATATGTCGACGTTCTTCAACGGTATCAACAAAATAGTTGCACATTCACATAAAGCGACTGCCGACGGCCGCCATGTACGGTCAGCCAGGGTAAAGCATTCAGTTTTAAAATTATGCTCTCAATTTTGAGTAAATGGGGTCAGCAGTGTATTTCCATTCTAGCTTATAACAGAATATCAATAAACTATATGGAAATTATCGACTGGAAACCTTCATAGTGTACTTATACTTAATTTTAATAAACGTGTGAAACTTTACTTTCAGTTTTAGGTTAAGGCATAGTCTAGAACTTTTAACTAATATTTTTAACACATTAGGTACTGAATAAGAATGGAAACATTTGATGCAGCGAAGGCAATATTTGTGTCGGATCTCACTCAAATATATGTGGCAATTTTCTTTTGTGAACCTGATACTTGGTTTCCTACATTTTGTCCAGCCAGACTGTTGCTACTGCTGCTAGGCCAGGAAAAAAAATATTTTGAATCAAGTGCAATTTATAAATTGCACCTGATATTTCAGCTGGGCGCCGCATTGGTTTGATCGGAAACCGACCGCAAAAACTCTCCAATTTGCTGCACTGCGCTCGTTTCCAATCGCAAAAACTAGACTGAGTAATTCATTTTTAAATCTAGATGTCCAATTACATTTTGAATTAAGTATTATTTACCAATCGTTTCGACGCGGTTATGTAACTTAATCGAGTCATCAGCATTACTATTTGTCAGACTACCTTGACTTTAAAAAGAAGGAATTTATCTATACTTATAAATATCTGTATGTTTGTTAGTAATGGATATAAAGTCCTTTTTATTTATGTACATATTTGGACCGCAACAAGATATAAATCTAATGTATATCGACAACTTTACGCCCTAAACACGTCGTAAGTTGCTCGGTCGAGCTAATCTAGATCTTGCACATACCTTCATTCGAGCCGAAACACGTCGGAGTCTCGCTAACGAATACTGCTAAGTAGCCTTAAGTAACTGGCCTTTTGATCATGGCTTTTTAACAAATCCACTTAGTTGAATATGCCAATCTTATCACGGACGTGTCCTATTGCGATTGGTTTCGAGAAAATAATCTGAAGAAAGCTGAAAACCACAAACAAATTCACTTAAAATCAAGTCCCCACCTACCTACCTAATATAGTACCTATGGTACTTACGCTATTTTCAATCTACTTCTGCACCTCTCCAGACACCAGCACTTCCTGCAGCGGCAGCATAAGTACCTAAGTACCTACTAGGTTTATTCACACCCGAAACGATGTGCTAAGTAATCGTCTGTCGAAAATATTTTCAGTGTTGATTATATCACATTAGAGCTATTAAAGCTCAAGCATGCTAGTATAATTTTATTTTAGTAGTTACACTTAACAGGTGTGCACACGTTCTAGGTAAGTATATTGGGTCGCATGTATTTTGCGTGACACAGTTATTAAATCCTAACAGTTTATGTGTGGGGTTTGCAACACTGCTGTGCGAAGTAAATACACGCACTTTATAATTGTAATACACTTAGCTTATTATTATCCGTCTATGAATCGCCTTTTCAAAGCATAAGATTTAAATTATAGGTAAGTAACGTTAAAATACTAGTGGGAAATGGCTAGTTTTGTAAGTACTTATGATAACCTATTTGGCATGGAATCATCTCACATCTAAGTAGATCATTTTAAACAATAAGGCAGTTTGTAAGATTTTGATAAAAATAATGCCATACAAGATATTATTACACAATCACCCACCACACCACACAACAGCCTATTTGCGTCCCACTGCTGGGCACAGGCCTACTCTTATCACGAGAGGATTTCGGCTATAGTCCCCACGCGGGCCCAGTGCGGATTGGGGACTACAGACAATCATCATCGTCGCCATTACACGTGACTAGGTGCCTACTGAATACAAATGACATTTCTCTAAACATGTATCGTATACTTTTGCCGAAAACAGACAATGAGAGGTCATGCTCCACTGCCTAGTTGGATGATCTTGCATAATGTCAGACGATTTGCGATTGCGCAACCCGAAACATGATCTCACCAAATAACTGATGAAAATAAAATGGACCGGAAAATTTACCCGCCATTACACCCAAATTTGTTGAATTTCATTGTAACCAAATTTCGAATGTACTCATACCTAGGTGGTAGGTAATTATACCCGAATAGAATAGAATATTTTTACCCGACTGCGCCAGAAGGTGAGTTATGGTTTTCGAATTTATTTATGTAGCTACTTTGGCAGCATATTAAAAGTTTGTAGGAATACTGTCGTGTTTTTTTTAATTGTTATTTACACTTCATATAGCATATTTAAAAAGATAATAAAAAAGCGGCCGTCAAGCCGTTTAGGCTACAATGCGTGCCAAAGAAGTAAATACATGCATATATATATATATATACACGCGAAAAACATAACCCTCCTTCTGACACACTCTGGTAAAAATAAGACAAGTGTAAAGAAATAAACGACTCAATTCAATACGCATTAATGATTGCGTAGGTACAGTACCTATCACACCAGCCGCGCGCGCGTTCCACGGCACATTAATATAATAGGTATTTATAATTTTTACTAATCATTCCTTAAATGCAGTGTCACACATTCATGTCGATTGAACGTGCGTCGCTTTGCCAACGCCCAGTAGAGGCAGTTTAATTGGTTCTAGAGATAAGTTTAATTAAAAACATTAGCAGTACATTGCGACACTGTCGTAGAAGCCGGCTGCCACGGATCAATCATAGACAACTACTTTGTTTTACGACTGTCGAAGTGGATTAATTAAACTAGTTTCAGCGGAACGGTATCCATTAGCTCCAGGATGATTGTAAAATCATCGATCATGGCCATCTTGTTCTGTGTGAAAGTTAAACGGCATTATTGGGAGAGCGTCTGCGAAGTTTCAAAGTACAAGATATTTTTACCCAACTAAGCCAGAAGGTCGTCGCTCCATCTTGTTGGAGGCCTACCGACAGCTCGTCTCCCGGTTCGCGGACGCCACTCGAGAACTTTCCTGTCCCATTGGCCCTGCGAGCAATATGTGCCCCCCCAGCCACTTAAGGCTCGCAATTCTTGAGCGAGGCATATGTCCAGCAGTGGACGTCTTTCAGCTGAAATTATGATGGTGGCGCTTCTGGAGGGTTATGTTACGCGAATCTAAGATGTTTGTAAGCTCTATCCTAAACGGCTACGCCTTGATGGACTTGTGGAGCATTGAAGCATCGTTAGATTTGTCTTAGGTTGTGAGTGTGAAACTGGGTAAGTAGGTACCTATATGAAAAAGTTTACATGCAGTCGTTTATTTTAAATTTTCTAGACATGCTTAATGCAAAATTAAGAGAGCATACCTCTGTTATTAGGGGTCATAATCATAAAAGTAGCAGTGTAAATACTCGAATTGGCAATGTGTCATTGTGCTTATGAAAAGCGGCCATTCGTCGCACGCCTTGTTGTGATCTTGCAATGTTTGGTAATGAAGAATTTACTTAATTACTGAAGGTTTTGTAATATCTTAAAGGCATAGTGCCTAATTATTATTAATTATTAGGTAGTTATAGAATATAGGTTAAAATGGTTCTTCCTTCTATCTGCCTATACTTAATTATATTTATATTAGTTTTTTCTGCGGTAACTAGGTACGCTTTGTCTGACGATCTCGACAGTTTGGTAATTGATTGTTAATTAATTTCGTAAAGAAAAAGGCAACTTTTAATCACTAAACTGTTATGACATCGTCTAACCAAGTCGCAGTCACAGACTATCCCGCTGTTTCGGGCACTAACATTTCAGTTTTTTTATTCATTTATTCAGGGAACAAAAAGTCACAATCGAATTTGTTTACAACAAAAAGGTATACATCCAGACCTAAAGTTCAATACCAGATTTTTATTTTTATCGTAGCTGTCCACCTTAGCTTTGCATGCATCTAAAGAATAATCCCTTCTTTTCATACTACGTTGTCCTGATTCCATAAATAACAAAACGTTAAAAACGCATAAAATGCAAGTGCAAGTTGGCAAATGGATTATTTAAATAGCAGGAGATAGATTTATTGTATTAATTTGAGTAAATAATTAAAGTTTCACTTCACAGAATCACAGCCAATCATCGATCGGGTGCTTCACCACTTGAAATGAAAAACATCATCCGAACTTATACGATATTTTTCCTTGTCAATATTTGATATTATTTATTTCCAAAACGGTTTGTTAATTTGCCGTGGGCAATTTTGGTGGAACAGTGTCAATGCCGGTGGGTCGCGGGTTCGAGAAGTGGAGCGGCCGCGCCTGCGCACGATGCCCGACATTGACTTGATTGGACGATATACGTACCATTTCGAACAAATAGCTTTAACACATGGCTTTATTTATCGGGTTTTGTAACTCAAGGCTTAGTTGTACCACAGTATAACAATTTGTACAGTAAGTCACCTTTTATGACGCGAAACGGTTTTGCGAGGAGAGGAACTAGAATGTACTTAGCGACTGTACCTACTTATAAGCTTGTCAACTTCGTGCCCAGTTGGTAAGAGACGGTCGGACATTAGGGTAGCACGTGACATTGATAACGTCATACAGCACAAGCTTAACAAGCGCACGGCTCGGGAAACTCTGCACAACGGTACGGTGACGTAGGGGACTCATCATGAATGACATCTATTTCATCCTTTATTCTTCTTCTCTTTTAAATAAGGCCGAGCAGTGTACGGTAATGATAAATGTGCGGTATAAAAGATAAATCAAGTTAAAATGGGAAAGCTTAACAAACGCCATCTCGGACGCTACCATCCTTTCGTTTGACTAAGGTCCATTTGACAGAAAAGAATTGTCGATTATCATGGTCGGTTTATTATACTGTGGTTGTACTGATTGGCGTGAACGGCGTGTAGCTTCGACTAATGTTTATTTACACTGTGGTCATTCTATTAAATAAATACTTGTATATGTTACATGTTCATTTCCGAGTCTAAGGAGACCGTATAGATGTCCTAAACTTGTGTTGTATGATTTTAACTTTGGAGACTTTAAGATACTTAGAGACTAATGTATACAATCTCAAAGACACTTAGCTGAAGTCGATTTTTTTTTGTGTAGATAAGTTACTCTATATTCCTATTAACTTATGTATACATCCCATGTTTGAAGTACGGTACACTGGATTCATATAAAACTATATATTTGCTGAATAAATTATTTGTTTGGTTTAGCCCGCGAAATTTGTATCTTCCTTTTCGTTTTACTAAATTTTATGTGAAAGAAGGACTAATAAATCAAAAAAATATTTTGTAAAATGTGAAATGTACCTAAATCCGTAATTGGCAGTCAGTGAGAAGAATCTACATCATATTATACCTATACTGAGCTTTTAAGCGTTGCGTGCTGTGAATTTTTGTAAATAGATGAAGAAAAAAAACACATTTACCTCATATCTGAGGAAAAAAAGGTTTTTTAACCCTAGCACTCCCGCTAACTATAAATGAAGTAAACAAAAAGTGCAATCGATGCAAAAAAATAGTGCAATCAATACTAAGCTAATTGATTGTTTTGGCAAAACTCGTACGCGGATTTATTAGCATTTTCGGCGGCCTTATCGGACCGTTTGATTAATGCGCAGGAGCCTGTCAAACGTTGCGACATGCCAGCTGATAAGACAAATCGACGTTTAACAGCACAGGACCGACCTCGGAACACATTGGGTCGTGTGCAAGCTATTCGACACAAAATCACACATGCGACTCTCAAATTAAGCCAACTTAACACGCGACTGGGGCATTGTTTGCAAATAAATTTGTATTGAGAAGGAAAATATTTGATTTCAAAATTATTGTTTCATGAAGTTAAAAAAATGCTTTAGGTAGAACATCTACTTTGAAAATAATGACAAAAACGCATACATTAGTAATAATAACCCTTCTTTGGCTTTTTTTTTTTATTATTATAGACGGACAAACAGGCAGACGGCCCACCTGATGGAAAGCGGTTACCGCCCCCTATAGACATTTGTAACACCAGAGGCGTCACCAATGCGTTGCCGGTCCCGTAGATATTTAATGGCACCCTTTTTAAAACATCCCATTCCAAATGCTTATAGGCTTTGCCGTAGTCGGGTAAAAATGGGCAATTTTCATCGCTCTCCGTATACCTATATGAGTACAATCTACGTCATTATAGTCGCTGTATTCAAAAATGTGAAATATAAAAATAAGAATTAACATTTATTCAATTAAAATCATAGGTGGGTACAAGTACTAATCTACTAGTTTTCCGTGATGTTCGTTCTTTTCACCTGATTACCAATATAAAGGTTAAGTTTTTTGTAACTTTAAATCCAACAGCAACAACCGCGTGGGAGCCGCTCTTACAAAATACATCCGGAGAACGTAACGCACATAATAGGCGAGTATACAAGAAAGAAATCTCATTGTTATCTTTTCGGAAAGAAATATTAACGTAACATTATCGAACTTATTGTGCTTAAGTGTAACTTTACTATTGCCCGTTTGGTTGGAGATTCAATGTGGGTTGTCCGGTACCTATCATAATGATTATAATTCTTAAAAATCTCAGTGAACGTGTGAATAAACAAAACAAAAAGTTGATTACAAAGTTGATTAAAAAATGCTTCGGAAGATGTTGTGATTATGTCATTTGATGGTCAATTATAAAGCTCACGATAAAACCACGTATGTATAAGTAAATGTCAATATTAAACTTATTGCATGAAACCAAGCTTGACGGAGCGCGCGCGTTGATGTCTTTTCTTCTACACGACGCATTCTGTTTTAAAACTAAATGAAAACAATTATACATTTCGGTTAAAATGAATAGCCAATTTAGCTTAAAACAGAGCATTTAGTGTGCTGAATTGGCAAGACTGCACCTCATAGAACTCAAGCTCCTCTAGCGGCAACCCTCATCACGGCACGATCTCGTCTCTCGCTGTTGATCGATGGATTCAGATCAGCCGTGCGCGCAGGTTCGTCACTAGCCCCTCTCAACGACCTTCGCGTGACGTGTCCGCTCGATGTCGTACCATGGAACAAGTTTTACAGCTGTCAAATTATTCAATAACATCTATTATGCCCTACTGACAGAGTGGAATAAATAATAGTTGAAAAAAGTAAAACAACGCTTGTTTGTCAAAAGTTTTACGTCTTGCCTTGGCCAAGAAGTGAGATTTTCTCTCCGCGTAGCGGGCAGAAAATCCCACTTTACGGCCAAGAGTGATGTAATAAAAATTAGACGCAGCTGTAATTTGTTTATAGCAAACTTAATACTTAAGTCTCATTCTCATTGATCTTTCAAATAGCCTCTTCATAAGATCTTATCACAAGAACACTCCGACGTGCAATTATTTTATGGAGAAAGTTGTACTGAAAAAAAAGCCTTTATTATTAAAGATATTTTTATTACTTTGGTATTTGCAGGCTATCAAGATCTCTGTAATCTTTGCTTATGTAACTCGATAAATATAGAAATGCGCATCCTCATGATTCGTAAAGTGTATTAAATTATTATTTTAATTATACATAGGTATAATAATTTCAGTCGACAGATGTTCACTGTTGAGCATAGGCGTCCCACATGGTTCGTCATATCACACAGAGAGCTTAAGAGGATATACTACCGGCCGTAACTCCATACAAACGTAGACCCGTGGTAGTCCCCTGTTTCCTCCCTGGTTAATTACGTTAAAGCAATGTTTTTTTTTGTACAAATCTATCCTTACCTTTTCCATGCCGGTATATTTTGTTTTTCTAAATATTTGTGTCATTTTAAGAATAACAGATCCTCGAAAAGTACGAAAATTGCCACTTTTCAAGTCCCGTAAACAGACGCCCAGTAAAAAAAATCAACGAATATAAAAGAAAAAAATCAAAAAACAGAGGTATAGCCAAAACCATTGTTATAATGTATGCGAAAGAAAAATTCAAAGTGGTCGATTTTTGGAAGAGGAAATAGGGGACTACGTAACCCTGTTTTCGCCTATTTTGTAGGTTAAATTGTTCCGAGCTGCAGTTGTCCTTATCGCACTATTGCCGCCTGGAGCGAACGCAGAGCGAGCGCAATAGATTTTTCAAATACCTATTTTTTGGGTAGCCTATCCTCTTAAGAGTCCCCAGTACGCACGGCGTTTCTTAACTTTTCATACAAACGTATAGTTTCGCTTTAGTAAACAGATTGATTCGAAAGGTACACATTATAAAATCATTATTGTTAGTGTCTAAAATTAGTAAAAGTTGTGGTAAAATAAAGCACAATTAAATTACAGCCAAAAAACTGAATTATGAAGTTTGTATGGAGAAAAATAATATGGTCCTAGTTTCTTTGTTATTCAATTTAGTAATAAATTGAATAACAAAGACTTTGATTGTAAAATCAAAGTGTATTTTGGACACTAATATCTCGGCTCTACTATTATTTGTATGATGCCAATCTGACAAGTATAGTTTGCGAAATAAAATGTAACTACGTTTGTATGGAGAAAGGAGCGTACTGGGGACTCTTAAGAAGTTCCAGTTTTAATATGGCACTGTCTAATATATTAGTATTCATAAATACTACCTACCCTACCCATAGTATTAGTCGAACAGGGACCCTCAGTGACTCGATAAGCTCAACTATGTCACTTAACAATGTAATCAATGCGAAAGTTTGTTATTTAATCACATTGCAGAGGACAGTGAATTGGGATGTAATTGTATACCGCGTTTAATATTCATTTAAATACCTTTAGTGTAGACAGATTGCCATCTGAAACCTTGAAATGTGGTGAATTGAGACAAACTTAAAAATCTATTACCTATATCTATAGTCAATCAAGAGCAATGAAATCGAGCCATTTTTCAAGGAAAATCCCATACAAAGAGACCCAATTTCTCGCTCTTGAGTGTATTTCATTTTCGCTTTTTGTTGCGCCGCGGATGTTGCATCTGCTGCGCTTGCGCAACGCTGATCTTTAAACGAGGCATCTGTGAACATCGATCCTATTTGCTTTCGCCGGGTAATTCGCCGCGAATTGGCCCTCTTCGGTGAATTTCCAAATAGAACCATCGCATGACGACCAGATTGTTTCAGTTGGTAGATACACTGATGGGTAGTGTTATGATGGTCGCGGGTTTGAATCCCCTAGGGGCTTACGAATATGAGCACACATATTCGTACTCGTATCATGGATGTTTAGTATTTAAGTGTATGTGGGTATTTAGTTTACTTTTGCGAAGTAATTCAAAGATGTGTGTGAAGCTCCCAATCCGCACTGGGCCCGCGTGGGGACTATAGCCCAAACCCTCTCGTGATGAGAGGAGGCCTGTGCCCAGCAGTGGGATGCAAATAGGCTGTAGTAGTAGTAGTAGTAGTAGGTATTTAGTTCTCTATATAAATATAAAGCATATCGTTGTCTAGCATCCCTAGCGCAAGATTTAATAAAATTCGTTGCAAAAATATGTCGTCAGAATGAGGTAGATAATTAATAAGAACAAACAGATGTGAATTGTATACTTAAACTAATTTTCTTTGATGATCATTCTTTAGAACGCTCAGAAACATCTGTAAAATGATTAACTACATTACTAATTAAGGCATAAAAAAAAACAGTGTTCCCATTTATATGTATTATCTAAGTGCGAATTTTAGCAAAACTTTATTTTAACTATTTGAGTATTTTTATAAACAGACTAGCTCCTGCCCGCGACTTCGCCAGGGTGGAATTCGGCTATCGCGTTCCCGCGGGAACTATGCGTTTTTCCGGGATAAAAAGTAACCTATGTCCTTTCCTGGGACCTCAACTATATCCATACTAAATTTCATCCAAATCGGTCCAGCGGTTGACGCGTGAAGAAGTAACAGACAGACAGACAGAGTTAATTACTTTCGCATTTATAATATTAACTACCTTCTGCCCGCGACTTCACCCGCGTGCATGGAATTCGGTTATGGCGTTCCCGCGGGAACTATGCGTTTTTCCGGGAATAAAAATACCCTATGTCCTTTCCCGGGACCTCAACTATCTCCATCCTAAATATCATCTCAATCGGTCCAGCGGTTGAAGCGTGTAGAGGTCAATTCAATTTAATTCAGTCATTTATTCAGCAAATTGGCCACATAGCGGCACTTTTACACGTCAGAAATAGAATTTACCAGCGCTTCCTAGACCCATTGCTTGAGAAGAAGCGCCGCAACAAACTCAAGCAGAAGGCCTTTTTTCAAAATTTACAAAATTTACATTACATGTATAAAATATACATATAGGTACGTACTAAAATTACATTGAAGGGATATATAGTCCCTAACTTAAACTTAAATCTAAGATCTTAGAGATGTATAGTCTCCAAGGGTCCAGAAAAAAAAAATATGGAGATGGCCTCCATTGTCAAATAAATATAAATTCCATAGATGTCGACAGTCTCAAAATGTCAATAAATAATGAAATACATCATGTATAAGAGTCATCATGAGTTCATTAATACATGTAAATAAGAACATGATGAGGTCTCTCGCTTAAAATGTTTGACTTAGTAATATATTTAAAGCTAATGATTATTTTTAAAAGTCCTTGCAAGCATGAACAGACCGGACCCCACAGACAGCACCCGTTCACGAGCGTGACGCGTATCTCAGGTAACAGACAGACAGACAGACAGAGTTACTTTCGCATTTATAATATTAATATGGCTATGAATTTTCAATTATGCAGAGCCTGCTAATTATTTTTAACAACTAACGCAAGATCGCTAATTAATGCAAATAATTAAGACGTTTGGAAATCTAGAAAAGTTGCAAAAATGAACTAAAATTGTGGATAGAGAACTTTTTGACTAAATTGCAATCATTATTGCACACGGTGAACGAATACTCGGTCATATCTATAACAGTGTTGATATGACCGAGTATTCGTTCATACTAAAGGGTTAAGTATAGGTTAGGTACCTATATAATTGTTCAACAATCAACTATCACAAGCAAGAACAAAACACCGGGTCACACCGAAGGCGTCTGCAGCGCGTCTGCGGCTCGCCGACGGCTTGCTAGCATCTGTATAGCATTAATTCTCGTAAGATCTGTCACACCGCCTGCGAGGCGTGCGGCTGCCGGACGGCTCGAAAGCGGTGTGACAGGTCTTTATAAGGATTCCCCTTGTTTACGCATATTTTTTTTTGGCAGAGTTCGATTTTGCATAATCAGTATAGGCATAATAGTGTTTACGCCGAAACTAATCTCGCATAACGATTTTTCGTCGAATTCTATTATGCATAATCTATTTACGCCGAATAGTATTCACGCATAATTTTCGAATTCCGAATATTATTTAGGCAGAACATTACTTTCGCCGAAATTTGTTACGCCGAAAACTACTTTCGCATACCTTTATTTTCGCCGATGAATTAAATGAGTGTCCTGTATAACATCGATGATTATCTAAATAGGGAGAGGGGGGATTTTTACTAAATGATAATTTCGTTTACTTATATAAAAAATAACCTAACCTAACCTATGCGAGTCGACTTTGCTCCAAACTTTGGTGTTACCGCACACCGTGAATTGCCGAACTCTACCTAATAAAGATAAGTATGTTGAACAAATTATATCATACAAAATTTTATACTTAGCTAAAATCGTTTATGACATACATTTTTGGAATTCCAATTTTCGGACTAGCAATTTTATATGAACGTTGGCGCTGTAATGTAATGTAAGGACATTCAATGTTGTTTCGGACATAAATTCGGACAATATCCTATCAAAATTCTGCTAAATTACTAGTATGCCAAACAATATTATGCATAATAAAATTCGGCCAAGTCAACGTTATGCCAACACAATATTCGGGTAAACACCCCATTCGCCCAATTAAGAATTATGCTTAATAAAAATTCGGCAAAGTCAAGATTCGGCGTAAATAAATTATGCGAAGCCTGTTATGCGTAAACAGTTTCGGTCAAAAAGAATTATGCCAAATAGATGGCACCCCTTTATAAGAACTAGTTCTATACAGATACAAGCGAGCCGCAGACGTGCTGCAGACGCATTCGGTGTGGCCCGGGCTTAAGTTTCCTGTATACCTATAAGTGCATACTGCATACATGTTTTTGTACTAGCAGTTACCCGCGGAATAACCGCATAGGTCCCATTTTACAGATCCGAAATCCTCTTATAAGGGGGGGCACTAATACAGTATTTCCCGAAGAGGACGATACACTCCTCGAGAAATCTCCATGCCAAATTTAAATTTTTTACAACCAGTAGTTTCGGCTGTTCTATGTCAATCACTCAGACAGTCAGTCAGTAACTGAAGATTGTTGAGAGGAAATCAAACTATTCAAACCTGTACTTATGTTAGTAAACAATCAATTGATTTTATAAAATGGACTGAGAATGTAGTGTGCCATTTAGATTAGGAAGTATATAGTGCGTAAGATTTTTTTCGTTATTTTGCTTTTATTTTGTTTATTCTGTTATGAAAAAATTTAACTGAAAATAAATTGATGAAGTTAATTAACTCCTGACACATGAATGACACGATTATGACGTAACTGACGTATTACCTGATTATTGACAATGTGAACCATAGACAAGAAATGGTATCTGTATACCTGTGTATACATCAAAATCACTGACACGTTAAGGTCCTACTTATGTAGGTACCTTTACTATTTATTTATTTTGTTCACATCATTGTTAGTAAGAAACTTCATTGTTGGAGAAAAAATGCGTCACTTCAGGATTTCCTTTACAGCGTCCGTTGGTTGTGGAACTCGTATGATATCTAGAGTACCAGTCAATTTGAAAACGGGGGAGCTCAACAAAAGATGACGTTTAAAAGGTGCCGTGTGAAAGGTGAAGATCGAAGTACTCTTAATGCAGACCCAGAGATTAGTAGCATTCATTAATTTGATTCAGTGGTGGTAGCTCCCGGAGTGGTGGGTGTAAGGCCAAGAAGTGTAAGGCCCAGTCTATCGACGGCGCCGCGTCGACCGCACGCCGCGCCCGTACCGGTGAAGTGCCCAATTGCCGATGCTAGTGTAGTGCTCACGTATAATGTGGAAAACGGATACGATGATAATGAGGTACTATTATTTAAAATATTTTTTAAAATATAACATCTTAATTTGCGATGTTATTATTTATATCTCATTCGCCGAAGCTAAAGCTTTCGTCTGAAACTAGACGACAAGGAAATAGTTTTCTTAAGTAGAAAGTAGGAAAACAAGGTGATATCTTTACAGCTTTTTTGACTTTTATGATATATGCATGTGTTTTCGGGAACTATATGAACTAGTTTTCAAAGTTTTTGAAATATGTATAAGGTATAATGAAATATGTTTGTTTACCAGTGTGATGATACATTATATACAGTGTATATAGTAAGGATATATCACCCCGTTACGTTGAACGGTAGCGGATTTCGCGTGACGTTAGGCGCTACGCGTGGTGCTACGACTCGTAGCGCAGGAGCTTTCAATGATAATAATGAAAACTTCAGTTTTCCACAAATTACATTAATTACTCTATCTGTAGTAGTGCATGTTAGGACCTTAAATATGATTTAAATTACCTACAAGTGAGTAATTAATACATTTTGTTAATAATGTGTTTGTATAAACTACCTAAATTGTCAGAATTTTATGAAAACCTAAACATTAAATTTTATACACGTAAATCAGTAAGGTAGTACCTAATAAAATCCAAAAATATTTCCCACATACTATACATTTTATGTTAATGAATTGCCAATATTTTATAGTCCTAATCTTATTCTAACCGTCACAAAAACCTACACGGAGCACACCCACGTCTAAAATAATAGACGCCAATAAAGTTACACGCGGAAAAAGTAGCTCGGGTGTTCTAAAAATGCATTTTAAGGCAATTTGAATAAATTTCCATGTTTATATTTTGTGGTCCGAACGAATGCGGCCGCCGGGCCAGCGCCGTGCCAACGACCCCGCCGGGCTCTGCCGATGATGAGTCCGCTCCAACATCGGCCTTTCACCACCTCTAAGCCTGACTTGTACCTTACATTTGAAGGACTCAACATTGTTAAAATGGCCGTAAAACTGGCTTCTGCCCGCAACTTCTACTACTACTACTACTACAGCCTATTTGCGTCCTACTGCTGGGCACAGGCCTCCCCTCATCATGAGAGGGTTTGGGCTATAGTCCCCACGCGGGCCCAGTGCGGATTGGGGACTTCACACATCTTTGAATTACTTCGCAGATGCGTGCAGGTTTCCTCACGATGTTTTCCTTCACCGAAAAGCTCATGGTAAATTCAAATTGAATTTCGCACGTAAGTAAAACTTAGAGGTGCGAGCCGGAATCGAACCCCCGGAATTCGGTTATAGCGTTCGGTTATACTTCGCGTTTTTCCGGGATAAAAAGTAGCCTGTGTCCTTTCTCGGGACTCGGACTATCTCCATACCAAATTTCATCTGAATTGCTACAGCGGTTCAAACGTGAAGAAGTAACATACACACAGACAGACAGAGTTATTTTCGCATTTACGAGTTTAATATTAGTATAGATTGAATGAAGCCGTGGTGGTCTAGTGGTTCAACCTACCGCCTCTCATGCAGAGGGTCGGGGGTTCGATTCCGGCTCTCACCTCTAAGTTTACAGTGCGAAATTCAATTTGAATTTACTAAACTGAGCTTTTCGGTGAAGGAAAACTTCGTGAGGAAACCTGCACGCATCTGCGAAGTAATTTAAAGTAAGGTGTGTGAATTCCCCAATCCGAACTGATGGGCCCGCGTGCGGATTATAGTCAAATCGTGATGAGAGGAGGCCTGTGCCCAGCAGTGGGACGCAAATAGGCTGTAGTATATAAATGTTTTTCTTCTTCTTCTTCTTCTTCTTCTTCTTCTTCTTCTTCTTCTTCTAGTAATACTAGTAGTAGAACGAACGGTCCTTAGTTGACGGACGGTTTGAATAAACCCACCTATCGCACACTCAAACAAAAAAATACGCTAATGCTCGTAATATCATCAACGACGATGTACCTACTGTGTGTTGTCATTCTAACCCTATCTATACTATACTAAAAGAGCAGAACCCGGCGTGTCTGTACATAGAAAGAAAAGTTCAAAAAAAGGAACGGGGGGTCTAAAGATGTATGGTAGACCACAAAAGAGCGATTTTTAGAAATCTTTTCTGTCTGTCTGTCTGTCTGTTTGTTAGAGTTAATCTCCGAAACTACTGAACCGATTTGAATGCAGTTTTCAAGGGTAGATAGATCATCATTTGGAGCAACATATAAGCTATGTTTGATTAAAATCGGATGTCGGAACGAAAAGTTATCGGCAATTTTATATTGTCGCGGGCAGAAGCTAGTTAAAGAATATGCTTCATGAAGTCTAGTGAATGTCTTCATTATATTTTGAAAGGAATGTTGAAATGTTGCAACCACGGTACAACGGTCTCCATGAATCGTGGCTGTGTGCAGTCTGAAAGACGTACGCGTGACTTGAGAATGTTCATATGTAGTCGAGTTCATTAATATGTGTACACTTTTAAACCCTATTACAGCGCGCTAAGGTACAAAATTCTATACATATATATAGTGGTGAACTCGACAGTAAGTACGTATTTGTCGTTAATATTTGTGCTTTAGAAACTGAAAATATATATAGAAACTGGTCAATTATTTTTCTGACGTGTAAAAGTGCCCCTATGTGGCCAATTTGCTGAATAAATTGGATAAGCACTTTAACTATCATTTTTCGACTCTATATTATGTGTCCTTATACATCTTCATGTATCACCGCCGAGTAGGTATGACCGATTACTCAGTATGTTAGACGATAATTATCGTGTTCTATTAATAACTCGATTGCTAAAATAATTAAAAAAAAAACAGCATTCAAACTTTTCATATATGTAGGTCACTTTCACAATCAAGATGAATCCAGCGAAAATCCATCAAACCGTTTAGGCTACAGAGCGTGATAAAGAAGTCTACATGATACGAGTACATGTACTACTACTACTACAGCCTATCTGCGTCCCAGTGCTGGGCACAGGCCTCTTCTTATCACGAGAGGGTTTGGGCTATAGTCCCCACGCGGGCCCAGTGCGGATTGGGGACTTCACACACATCTTTGAATTACTTCGCAGATGCGTGTAGGTTTCCTCACGATGTTTTCCTTCACCGAAAAGCTCAGTGGTAAATTCAAATTGAATTTCGCACATAAGTAAACTTAGAGGTGCGAGCCGGAATCGAACCCCCGACCCTCGGCATGAGAGGCGGTAGGTCAAACCACTAGGCCACCACGGCTTATATACATGATACATGTACACTCGAAGAATATAACCTTCCTTCTGGCGCAATCGGGTAATTACTATAGGTAATTACATATATCCCTATAGGTAGAAGGAAAAAAAATATTTTTTTAAAGTTCCAAATAAATCAATACTGAGAAAAGTAGTAATAAAATTTGATAAACGGTGTATTTGCTAAGAAAACTAGCAAACTTAATTCCAATATTACTAAAGTGGATTCCGAGGAGTTGCAACCTTCAGGGCCGCTCCGTTTAAGGTTAATTACGAAATATTAATTCCAATTGTAAATTATACGTAGCAGTTGCAGCAACATCTGATATTCGAGAATGCACAGATTTTTGTTTACTCGTAACAGTCGTAACAAAACCACCTAAGGCGTTTCTTTGCTCACCGGTTGGCGCCACTGTTGACTAAGGTCCAGAGGTATATCTGTCAAAGGCGACTTTATAAGATCGGCGCCGAAACAAAGATTTCAATCTTGAATCTCATTGAGTTTATTAATTATAAATAACTTATCGTATCGAGTAGCTATTCCGCAATGTAATGGAGTTCCGTTTTGTTTGAAAAAAAAGCGTTCACATTCATTGCCAAATAATTCATATTTGCAATAATTTCACGAAGGAGATCACTTTTCAACAGGTAAATTAAAGAAATTATGATTTATATCACGAAGCCCGCCAAAACCAGTGAAAACTGAATGTTATTGGACCTCACGCGACACTAGCGCCTCTAGTGGCAAATTCACACGCGATAGCCCTCATTGAAATATTATAAAATCTAATATGTATACTTTCTTATACGTAGGTATATATTTTGGTTCTAGTTAACTTGATAAAACAGTGAACATTACAGTTAGTAAACAACTCATCTCAATTGGTCCAAAGGTTTAAGCGTGAAGAAGTAACAGACATGCAGGTGGATATATAGACTGACAGTTACTTTCGCATTTTTATTAAATTAGTATGGATTATTCTGAATACCTACCTACTTAATTTATCTCGTCACAAAGTCTTCGTGCAAATAAACTTAAGAAATGATATCATGTTACGAGTTCCGAGAGAGCTGTCCGTTTTCTCGTGTGCTTCTTTGAACGAGAGTAAATTCTCCCGACAAGCGCGAATTAAGTGTATTACAATCAGCGATGACATCGTTGACGTAACGCTGGCGCATCTTGATTTGACCGGCGCTTGCGCAACGCAGCTCACCGCCACATCGTTAACTTAACAGAAGGTCCATGTTGACCAACATAAAATAAAATAATTAAAATCTCTTATTAGTTACAACATCCAATTTTTCGAGGTCTTGGCATATGGACCATGAAAAAAATACCGGTCAGTACTTACTGTTTATACCTATAGATAACTAACTTCTGCCCGCGACTTCGTCCGCGTGGAATTCGGTTGGAGCGTTCCCGCGGAAACTGAGCGTTTTTCCGGGATAAAGAGTAGCCTACGTAAGTTCTTTCCCGTCCTAACTATAATCGTACCAAATTTCATCAATTCAATTCAATTCAATTCAATCCAATCGTCGTTAGTCGAAAACTGTAGAAGTTTCATGCAATTTTTCAACCTCTTTTTACCTCCTTACTCTCCTTAGGGGGTGGACTTTTCCAAAATACTTCCTTAGCTGATTTCTTCGTCATAAATACTACTAGTAAGCCAAATTTGAAACCGAATTAGGAAAGCTAAAACTAGCCATCAGGCCACCGGAAAATATATTCTTGTTATTTCTGTTAATACGGCATGTTGTATGAGACACCGCAAGCGCCGGTACTCGCTTAATGCCCTGGCGAAGTCCTGGTAAGGCGCGGAATCTGCCCATTCAACCACTTGTGAGTGTGCGTTGCGTAAGGAAGAAAGTTATTGCATCCTTCGACGGCAAGCAAAAACAAAACAAGACTCCAGACTAGTTCACTACGTAACCTAACAGTGTCACTCATTACCTAAATCATTAGAGGATACTGTACGTGTTTTTTAAGTGTCGTTCGTCTCTGAACTAGATAATATTTTAACAAATTTAACGATTAATAAAAAAAACTATATTTTTAGGTAACTAGGTAGGGTCAATGGACGAGTTGGCGGCAGTCGCTAAAAGCGCGTAGCGTCCGTTAAACAAACTTTCTACCCTGAGGCCGAAAATTAATTATTAGTTATTGGATTCTTAAAATGTCAAAAGGTGATGTTAAATCTCTCATCATTCATGACCTTGATTTCGATTTAATTTTTCACGGACTGCGTAGAAAAGCACGAGTCTAAATGTTAAGAGGGTTTACTCCGCAAGTTGGCAACGTCGCAAATAGCTGTCAAATATTTTGCTCTTTTCATTAATTTCTGAATATTACTGAATGAAAACATGAATTAGCGCTCTATGGTTGAATAAAATATTAAGTATGGATTGCAACAATTATCATAGGAACACGAAATTTTCATTATTATGGAAGTAACATCTTTTGAAAACTTTCCATCGCAGTTTCCATGCATTTTAATGTAATCTTATCATTTGAATGCCTAACCAACAAATATAAAACGAGACGCGTCATTCAACTATAGAATGTTATCTTCCTTTTTAATTCAGCAATATTGAGAAATTAATAAAAACAGCGTAACATTTGACTGCTATATGCGACGTTGCCAACTTTCGGGATAAACTCTCTTAACTGGACAAAAGACTCACTAAAATATTGTCACGCAATAGAGCGCTTTAGTTGAAACAGCGTGTTCTTTCGGGACTAGGGTTACCATCTCCTAAAATGAAAAAGCCGGACTCTGCCTAGAAAAAAGCCGGACATTTTATCCTAAAAGCCTGACATCACCACAACTAAAAAACACAAATTCATAAAGCCGGACCGGACCTACCTTTTTTAAATGTTAAACTTCATTTTTTCCCGTTCCCGTGGGAATTTCGGGAAATCCTCTCCTACAGTTCCCTAACACTCCTCAGGGAATCTACATGCCAAATTTCAGCTTTCTTCGATCAGTACTGACATGACTGACAGTAGTGATGATGATGATTGCTTCGCTTGAGGCGCTAACAAAAAGCCAAACAAAAGCCGGACAGCCCGGACATATATATATTTGGGAGGACACAACTCGAAAAATCCAAACATGTCCTGCTAAATACAAACAGATGGCAACCCTACTCCGGACGTAGGTCGCGTCGCCGCCGTTGCGCATCGTCGCAATGGATCAACGGTCACCGGGGCGGAGGCAACTCTGTTATGTAAGACAAATCAAAATTAATAGCGCCTTGTACGGGCGTTTACTTTCCACGGGCGAAAAGTGATGACTCATGGACACCTGTCTTTTAAACGGCTTAAGGATTTTGCTTCCGCAACGTTTGTATGTTTGTACCTAGTTTGAAACATAAACTAACCTTTCTCCACGTGAGATCGGATGAGGTTGGGCTTAGTTCTCTTTCCTTGAACGTGTCATGTAACTATAACTATTATTCATTACAAGCCGTTGGCCCGTGACTTCGTCCCGCATAGACTTAGAATTTGCGTACTTGATACTTACATATAGATGGTTATAGTTATAGAAGTATTGAAAAAACGGGTTTTACCTGTAGGAAACCCGTTCCCGTAGAAATATCGGGATAAAAAGTATCCTTAGTTATTCCCAGGGTCTCGAACTCCAAATACCAATCTCCATACCAAATTTCATTCAAATCGGTCCGGACGTGATGGAAGGACAAACAAACAAACACACTTGCACATTTATAATTTTAGTATGGATAATTATTGGAGTAAGTAGTCAGTAATTTTGGCGTTTTCAAGCGGTCTGAGAGTTGGGAATCCGTGCGAACGGACAATGTCATCGGACGAGCCAACCACTCTAAATAGTCATTATCCATTCTCCCAGTGTCCGAATGTGTTTTTCTCTCGTATAATTCGAAAAAGTGAGCGTTACGAATGGAAAGGCTACGCGAAAGGCGGAGGACACCTACCTACTTTGCTATAAAATATAACTTACATTAATGCAGTGTTTTAATGTGATAATCACGGAAGCATGTATATATTCAATGCTTTATACAGTCTAATTCCTAATAATAATAAAAAAGTACAGGTATTCATCAATGTTATGGCATAACGTACACAAATAACTTCGTCTGCGCGGAATTCGGTTATCACGTTCCCTCGAGAACCACATACGTTTTTCCGAGATAAAAAGTAGCATATAAAGTATGTCCATTGAGCTTCTTTTTACACGGTTATCGACACAGATAGTTAAAGATCAGATCTCACTTTAGTGAGAGAGACCGGTGTAGATCGTGTTATGTATAGGTACATCTCGAGCCTTCTTCCTGTTCCTATAAGGGCGAAAGCAAAGAAAGGAACAGGAAGTGTTCCTAAAGGCATTTAGCGAATAAAAAATAACGATGCATTGAGTGCGTTCGTAGAATTTCTGCGGTTTACATGCGATTGGTCAACCTTGTGGTTACGTCCGACCATCATCGTCTCGTCTGGCTGTCGAGTTTATGGAAGAGTTTTTATAAATTTACGCTTCTCAGTGACTTACCATTATTTTCAACACAGGCTTGTGTTGGTCGCGGAACCCTCCAACGAGAAATTGCAAAAGATTGCAAATTAAAGTGAATGTTTGTCGAAAATTTGTAGCACACTTAATTACCGTGATTAAGTAGGTAGGTACACGGTTTAGATTACGACACTTACTTTTACTTAAAACTTCTAGGAAAATTCAATTTTGTTTAATATAGTAAAATTACATGCTTGTATTGGAAAATGATGTCAATAAACTGATTTTAAGCGCTATTTTTTCAAAATGGCGGCGCGAGTGATGAAGATTCAGAAAGAAAACATCGAAAGCTATAAATTCAATATTTATTAGATAGCCTCTATTTTTAGAACCACATGACTGGATCATAGCTCGGAAAACAAACGAACATGTCAGCGCCTAAGTAATGGTCGTAGGCAGGTGTAGGTAATAGGTGTGCCAACGAGTAAGCTGGGCTAAGACTTACAACCACAGATAAAAGCTCCCAGATTACGAAACTTACGCACAAGCTCGACCCCGGCGCACCTGCTCCACTTACCCACGAGTTACACGCATTGCGGAACGTTTTGAAAGGAATATATTCCATACACCTATTTAAGTAATTGGTCTAGATTGTAAAGTCGACGGATGTAAAAAGTTGCCCACACAAGCTGGCTTCTATCGCCACGGCAATCAATAAAATACTTTGTCCGTCAAACATGAAGATGTTTCACATAAAGGTACAAAGTTAAACTAAATCTCTTCGCCTAAATATGTTTATGCAGTTGTGTTCAAAATTGATATGAAAATTCCTTGACAATTAATATATGGAATATAGAATGCTCATTTCTGTGCCCTAACTTTTAGTTTTACTGTTTTATACTTATAAAAGACATCAAGGAATCAATTTCAGAAAACTTCAATATTAAACTGGAATTCGCTATTGAATAGGTAATCTTTAGCGATGGATAAATATAGTGTAAATGTTGACATGGTGTGCTGTAAACACAATTACTACTACAACAGCCTATTTACGGCCCACTGCTGGGCACAGGCCTTCTCTCATCACGAGAGGGTTGGGCTATAGTCCCCACGCGGGCCCAGTGCGGATTGGGGACTTCACACACATCCTTGAATTACCTCGCAGATGCGTGCAGGTCTCCTCACGATGATTCCTTTCACCGAAAAGCTCAGTAGTAAATTTAAATTGATTTTCGCACATAAATAATTTTAGAGGTGCGAGCCGGATTTGAACCCGCGACCCTCTGCATGAGAGGCGGTAGGTCATACCACTTGTTCACCACGGCTGTAAACACAAGATAATACTTAAGTACATGAAATATTCTGAACAAAGACGTTTTAGGTTCGCGATGAGACAGCGATCTGAAACGCGCGTCCGTAGCGCGCAACTAACTAAATGTGCATACATATTTATATACTGTCATGAAGTATTAAGAAACGAATATCCAGGTATAAGTACTGTGGCAGATATATTATCAGGTTTCATCATTTAATGGCTGTTGCGAGGACGCCCGCACGACTAGCTATATTTTATGAGATTGGATGATACACCGTTGAGATATAAGAGCAACAAAGATACTAGAGGCAGAAACTGAATTAGACAGTCGGGGCAAGTGCCATAAATGTTGTAAATTGGTCCCCAGGTTCATATGTTAATTTAACTTTTTAATTTTTACATAAAGTAAAGGAATTAGTCCCGAAATTATAACAGACGTAGGTATTAATTAAGTTGTTGAAGGTTACAAAGATAAAGTACGTCACATTTGGATATTTAATATCAAACCATACACGTTTTTATGACCGAGTGGCGAGCCTTGGGGGAGGCCTATGTCCAGCAGTGGACTTCTTTCGACTAAAATAATGATGATAAGAAGTAGGTAACATGTGGAATCTTCTTTAAAAATGGTAGCAAACTCAGGGCGGATAGTTAATTTTATTTTTAGGGTTAATTTTGAATTTTTGACGAAGCACTGGATTTAAATATTGTATCGATGTGTCATTTTCATGTTTTTATTTAAATATTTGCACTTATTTGGTTGCTCTAAAAATATTATTTTTTCCCAGGACATTAGTGATAGTGGCGCTGTGGTGCGCGTGCGCAGGCGCGCTGGCGCCCGCCGCGGGCGACGACGAGTGCGCGCTCTACCTCACCGGGCCCGGCCGCTCCTCGGCCTTCGACTACAGCCTCAACCTGCTGCGGGGCAACTTGTGAGTCTCACTATACCTCAAGTAAAAATATTAACGCCCGGTTCCTAAATTTATAAAAAACGCCTCGTTGGCTACGGACAGTTACTCGTACAATTTGACATTTGTTCCATAGACCATAGACAATCTGTCAAATTTTAACCATCCGTAGCCAAAACGAGACGTTTTGCGGAAATAGAAACCGGGCCTAATCCAAGCTAATAAAGATGATGAGTTCGTTAAACATGGCCGCCGAGATTTTGAGATAATGACGTTTCTATATGGAATAACATCTTTATCTCATATGTGACGATGATGAGCCCGTTATATTCATATTCATATTTATTTATTTGCAACCATTAGCAGCCAAAGCTAAGTAACATCAAGTAACCATTCCTCGCCGCCACCTCAAAGGTAGCGCCAATCTGCAGGCTCATTGCGCCACGTTACTCCATTCATTTTCCATCTTCATGTGCGTCACTTATCGTCAAATTTATATTCAAGATAACTGCCTGTTGAAACGAATGCCCTATCGGAACAAGCCTGCTAAATTACACGAACACGATTTTAACTACAATATTTTACGCTATCTTTGACAACATCCAATTTAGACCTCTTCAGCTCCCTTTTTCCTGTCAGCTTCTTGTGGCCTAACGAACCAACCACAGCAGCCTATTTTAGGTGTAGATACTTCCCACATATCATTTGAATGACATCACCAATGACAATTCCTTGAATGTGTGGTGTTCAATAATAGTAGATTGTATGACTAGGGAGCAAAATGGTATATTTTACCGCGGGTGACGGATTGAATCCAGAGCGACGCGAAAGATTCCAGAATAGAATCCCGAGCGTAAGCGAGGGATTCTAGCGTGGAATCTTGAGCTAGCGAAGGATTCAAGCTTTGTCACCCAAGGCATAAATAAGTTTGCTACCGTGTTGTACACTCTGCTTTTCACCCCTCCTATGAGAAAATCATAAGATCATTCGTTCATCATTGTCATTAAATTAAGTAAAACAAAAAAATAATACATTTAGAAACAAACAAGGTTAAAAAGAACGTGTTTCGCGCGCCTGTCATAAATTCATAGGCAGAAGGCGAAAATGGCTTCCATATTGAAGAATCTCTAACTACTTCAATGTATTTATATTCTGTCATGCTCGCATGCGTTGCGTTCATAATAATAGGTAAATTTTAACAAATGTGAAAAAAATACATTTTATGACAATTTCGCTCATGTATCAAACAAAGTTTTTTAATACATTTGCGATAAAATGAAAAAAGGGCAGTGCAATTCATATTACGTACTTACATAATATTCCTTTGGAATTCTCAGAGGTGTTGATCCCAATACATTGCATCACCTAAATCACTTTTTGATTTCATTCATTCTCTACGAAATAATTCATAACACTACATAAAGTACGTTTTATTTTGGAAATTAAGTGTAAAATAATACGGCAAGGAAATGTGCGCTCACGAAATTCGCGGGTTCGAGTTTTTTTTTTAATTCGATCACACGTCGAGTTTGCGAGGAATGCTACGGCATCGGCCTGCACCATTCAGCCAAATTGAAAATAAAAGATAATAGAAAATAATTTATCAAAACTAAGTATATATTTATGAATTTATGGATTTTTAGTATGTGCATTAAAGTATTTATGTAAAACGCCGATATATAAAATTCTAAATACGAAAAAGATACGACTTTTGAATACAACTTTTTACAGTCTCCGCAGCTCCGTGAACGCACTGCTAAAACGTATTTTGCTCCCTGTTAGCGGGGCAGAAATGAAAAAAATTAAAAAAAAAGCGAAGAGGGAGCAAAATCGCATTTTGCTCCCTCTAAACGGGCAACAAAACACTTCTTTTCGAATAGGAGGGGTGAAAAGTATATTGTATTGTATTGTATATTTATAACGAGTGTCTAAAAGGTCAAAGATTAGTTATTATATAACACGTTCGAGCATGAAATAGTTGGCTTAGTTCTGACCTAATTACAAGTTCTACTAATTACACTGTTGCTTTATTGCTTGTTGCAATTTCCTCAACCTTTGATAATCTCATAACATTTTGTAAAGTTGACTGCATCATCGGTAAGATACAAACAAGTGCTCTCTTATGTCAAACTGATTCCAGGGCAAGCCAAACATAAAAGGGCAGTGTTTACCTAACGTACTTGACCTTTCTTTGTTTGATAAAAGAATTTCAATTTAAATATACTTACCTACCATAGCAATCTGCGATAATGCCAATATGCCAGCACTATGATAGATAGATATCAGATAATATCATGTTTCAGTCATTGATCTACTAGTTCTGCAATAGAGAAGCAGCAGACATTTTAGATATTGCAATCGTGACGTGAATCGAAGTTGTCTTAAATTGCTTCTGACTGCGACTCAGTTCGCGTGTAATTCGGTAACAGCGTTGGCGCGAAAAATATCCATACTAATCCATACTGATATTATAAATGCGAAAGTAACTCTATCTGTCTGTCTGTTACATCTTCACACTTAAATCGCTGGAACGGTTTGGATGAAATTTGGCATGGAGATAGTTCGAGTCTCAGGGAAGGACATAGGCTACTTTTTATCTCGAAAAAACGCATAGTTCCTGCAGGGAGTCGATAACCGAATTCCACGCTAGTATATATATTTGCTGTCAAAACTGCTTCGTCTACCGACTCGAACGTAATGGTGTATTCGGCTATGGTTAGACTCTTGAACACGTTATGTAAATTGTTTTGTCTACCAGTGTTAACCCGTTACTCAGCGTCAGTACCAACAAGGCAAACATGAGTTGACTGCTTACTGAATGATGTCTTACTAACTCACAAACTATGAGTATCCCACTCGAATACCCGGCAATCAAACGTTAAGTTCCTATGGAACTTGATTTATAGCGTAGGTCAGTAATTAATGAACGGTTTAAAAACTAATCATACAAATCTACTCTTCATTTTCATGTTTAAAGGTCAGTCATCTTACCTTCTCACTTTTATAGCATTAATCAAATTACATTACGAAATATCAAGCATTATTTTGAAATATTTGAAAACCATCAGATTTAGGTTTCGGAATTAGACTAAATGCACAGTACCGTTGGGTGCAATGTCATCAATAGTCGCCGGAGCAAGTTCTTTCTCCGATGTTGCGTCACCGACGCGACGATGCCTGCGCCGGCGCAAACTTGACACACTTACTCGGCACCGTTAATACTAGCCCGATTTTTCGACATAAATATCATTTTTTGCTTTTATCAGTCACATAGAAATGTTGACATATTTACTACCTTTATATTAATACCAGACAAAATCTCAAACCACTCTCAAACAGAAGTCCCATTTTTATCAGGGCCTATATTCGAAGTCCTTAAATAAGGATCTTGCTCTTCCCTATAGGATCGTTCACGCGTCGCGTGAACTTTAAGCAGCTAGATTTAAAGTTCAACTTAACGCGTGAGCGATCGAGCGACTTCGCATGGAACCCCAGTTCCCTTGGGAATTTCGGGAAGTTCTCTTTTATTACTCCTCTTCACTCCCCAAGGAACTTACCTACATGCCAAATTTCAGTTTTATATTAACTAATTAACAAAAGTTTCGGCGGTGCATCGCCTGTCAGTCTCAGCTCAGTCACTCAATCGTAATAAGTTACTCAGTAAAGGAACGTTTTATAAAAAAAAAATGCTTTTTCACCACACTTGCTCGAAAACGGTGTCATTACAGTCAGGCAAAGCGGTCTCTAAGGCTCAGATTATGATCACGGGCTTTCGAGATTTCTTATGAGCCCACGGGTCGTAATGTTTTCAATTGTTTTCTTCGAAATTATACAAATTAAAAACTAAAACTACTTAAGTGGCGGCACCATTGTGAGTGGCCAGCACGAATTGAATATATAAAAATAAACAAAAAGGTTTGTTCGCGAGGCCGATTAACCTACAGGCACAAGTTCACAGGTCGTCTTAGTGGATATGTCCTGTATTTTCCTCGCAAGTGTGATGAAAAACATTGTGTGTAAAACGGGCGGTATAGGAATTGCAATCTCGAGCCCTTTTAAAGCCCTCAACCTTCGGTTTCGGGCTTATAAATGCTCTCGTCTACAATTCCTCGTTTACCGCTCTTAATACACAATTTACTAATAACAGCTAATGTGTTAAACCGCGTGTCACATGATATAATACTTATTCACATACGCAAGCACACGTATACGTTTAGGTACTTTTGAGGGTTGATTAGGACAGTGAATGGCCATTTGTTTTTATTTTATTTATTAGGCTCGCCAACAGATAAATATGATTAGGTAGGTATTGTACAGTCAGCAGCAGAAGTAAATAAGCTGTCCAGGTGTTTAAAATGACCTACACACGCCCTTAACGTCTTAAGAATAAGGTCGTGTGTAGGTCATTTTGAACACCTGGACAGCTTATCTACTTCTGCTGCTGACTGTACTTTTTACAGAGGTCAAAAGCTGAAGTTGTTAAGGAGAGGTTTGCAGTTGAGTATTCAAGTAGAAACTAGATTTAAGCATTGTTTTTACAATTTGTAACACAGCAGATTAAACGGATGCGATAACAGTACAAGCTCAAGTCTTTAGTCCAACTCGTGTTACGTCATTAGATAATCTGTGGGATTTCCAACTGGCATGCCATCCGAGGCTCGGCCAGGGCGAGCTGACCCGTGAGCGCTCACTAATGTTGTAATGCAAGTAGTGTATCAACAATTGCTTTCATTTCGGTCTCACGCATCGCATTAGGCAACAGTTCGCGCTCACTTTCAAACTCCTTTCGCTACCTCGAGCCTTACAATTATCTGTGGTAAACGTTCAGAAATGAGGGTTAACCTTATTCTTGCTAATCCGCTGGCGCCACTTGTTGGTTGGAGGTCCTGGAAAAATGCTCTCAAATTTTAATTATTTAAGTCAGAGTTAAGTTTAGATATTTAGATCAATATTGTATTATTCACAAATTACATTCTCTCACTTATTTGATGTTTTTTTTTTGACTCCAGCGACACAAGAAAGCGCCTCTAGCCGATTTTTCACTTTCGGTAGCCCGCATTAGTGATTTGAACCTAGGACCCGATTCCCGGTTCCTTTCGAGATAGAATATAGTAGCGACTATACCTTACTATACATATATGAGACAGAAATGATAATGTAAGCCTAATCTAAGTAAGTATAAGTGAAATACTTACCTATATTTTCCAACTTATATACGATTGCAATTTGACAAATTTTAATTGATCAAAGAACAATCATCGTTGATTAAGATGGTTATATACTCGTATAGATAAGTACGTTCTAATATAACTCCTTACTGACGTTTAAATGCCTGAAATTCTCAATATATTATAGATGAAATAATCTTCTCTTATATATAAAAATGAATCGCCGTGTGTTTGTCTGGCTATGGCTCGAGAACTACTGGACCGATTTGGCAGATTTTTTTTTGTTTAATTCCCCGTGATTCTGGGAAGGTTTATAAGAAAAAAAAATCGAAAAAAGTCAAAAGGAATAGCCAAAAAAGGAATCGCCTACGGGTGATACGAAGTTCACCTAGCCAACTTGTATTTTTATAACTTTGACCTACTTATCTAAAACGTGAAATATCACGTACTTATACCTAAGTAATACAATACCGTATTACAATACTGACCATCGTTTTGCCATTCAAGAGCTATGAAAATCAGTGTCGTACCTACTCATACTCATACTCAATGACGCGTGACTAAGTGCATAGTATGTTTACCAAGTGCAGGCTCCTCGTGTTAACAGCTTCACAAACAGCTGGTAAATTGTTTGTCACTTGGTGTCCATGTCGACACAAATTGTCATTTTTGTTCTTTACAAAATTGAACTTTATAATTCAACCTCAATGGTTCAATTTCGTTTCGATAAGAAAAATGCTTTGTGTCGACATCCAAACCAAGTGCCATTCGCAATTTACCCATAGCTTCGTTCGGACCTAACGGACCACGATAATAACGGACAGCCTTTCTGTGCTGATTGACCAGCAAACAGTACAAAGATCATTTATTACAGCCCTATGCTAATGGAGAATATCAACTTCACAATTCAAGTTTGCGAAGTAAACACCAAAAACGGGCTATTTACCTAAAGTTCGATGAACAATCTTTGATGGCTCACTCACCCGTAACGCTTATCCTACTTTATTTAGTTTACCTATACAATTCTACTACTACTACTACAGCCTATTTGCGCCCCACTGCTGGGCACAGGCCTCCTCTCATCACGAGAGGGTTGGGCTATAATCCCCACGCGGGCCCAATGCGGATCGGGGACTCCACACACATCTTTGAACTACTTTGCAGATGCGTGCAGGTTTCCTCACCATGTTTTCCTTCACCGAAAAGCTCAGTGGTAAATTCAAATTGAATTTAGCACATAAGTAACCTTAAAGGTGCGAGCCGGAATTGAACCCCCGACCCTCTGCATGAGAGGCGGTAGGTCGAACCACTAGGCCACCACGGCTCTTATATACAACTAGCTTTTCCCCGCAACTTCTTATGCGCAGAAATATTAATAAGTAAAATCCCGATTTTTCCCATTCCCGTGGGAATTTTGCAAAATCCTTTCTTAGCGGATGCCTTTGTCATAACATCTACCTGCATGCCAAATTTCAGCCCGATCCGTCCAGTGGTTTGGGCTGTGCGTTGATAGATCACTATGTCAGTCACCTTTGAGTTTTATATATTTAGATTAATTAATTCATATTAGCAATTCTTTCACATTTATAATATTAATATGCGAAAGTAACTGTCTGTATGTCTGTTACCTCTTCACGATTTAACCACTGGAATGATTCAGATGAATTTTAGTACCTATGGAAATAGCTGGAATCCCGGGGAAAGACATAGCCACTTTCTTATCCCGGAACAACGTAGGCATCGGCCAGTATAAAATGAATTTACCAATGTTCATATTACAACGGGAGAAAGATTAAATTGCTCGAATGATTGACAGATTCCGAAACCTCAAACTATTCGATACTTCCTTGTCTTGTCATCAATACTGATTACTAACTGACTGTGACCTACTATTTGGAACTCTGTTGCTTAACTTAACTTACTTACCTTTGCCTTGTCTACGTCATCATTGCTTGTTTTGCCTCTTCTAGTGTCTGCGAGAGACAAACATGAGAAACCCAAAGTTATCTTGATATTTTACTCTTGGTATAAAAAGGCATTGCTTTTAGAGCTTAGTAAAGAGTAGGACAGTAGGTATGTAATTATTTTGGAAGAAGTCCATCTCTTAAAACCGAGAAAATCACTGTTGAACTTGTAACCCACGTATGCACTTAGCCGCAATCTCCCTAATCACTTAGCCTTGAAATTTGTAAAAAAAGAATCCTATTGATTTCCGGAAAACCTAAAAGAAGTCCATGGTATTTTTTTTTTAAATTTATTTACTTGTTGAGAATGAAAGTTTTACAATTTTTTCAACATTTCGGAGGGCAAAAACTTGATCGTTTATCTGCCGCTGTGTTCGCTCTTTACAATTTAGTGAAATACCTACTTATTACAAGTTTTACACAGAGAAAAACCTTATCTGTAGCTTATGAACTATAATTAATTTAATTTTTTATTGGCATCCTGGTCCAGGACAGGACTGGTATGCGGCTTTCATAGTGCGCTTACATCGCTGTGGGTTTTCACAAACTTTATTATAAGTATCGTGACTTAGTTCATTAACAATGTTTGGCAATAAATACTTCCAAATGCGTTTGCCGTAAATATTAGCAGTATTAGGTAGAACTATTTAGGTAGATATTTTAATACGCGAAGGGTGATTTAAAGTGACATGGAAATTTTTAATCAACCCTCGCACTTGTTCACTCGTACTTGAGGTTTTTCTTATATACCCCGTGCCGTTTTTAATGTTCCGGGTGCGCAGAAAAATTACAAGCGGGAATAACGTATTTTTGTTATACATGTACTTACTTACTCTAGGAAACAGAATTGTTCAAGTAAAGTTTTCATGGATGGACTAAGTAAGCATTTGCAAGACCTATTAGAATTCTAACTTGAAAATACTAAATTAAAAGTGTTACATATCCAAAACTTTCACTGTATAAACTAAAAACGCTGATTTAAGCCTTCTTTAAGATGCAAGATGCATCGAGAGGCACATTGCAAGTTGAATCGACAAGTGCAAGTGAGACGGTTTATTGTTTACCAAATTGGGCACTTCTTATCCCCTGCATTGTGAAACTGAACGTTAAATGTGTTATTTTGTTTTCTTGCAGTGGTTACGAGGGTCAACACACTTGCATCACGTATGAAGCCGTCAATCAAGCTTATTTGGAAGCCCGGAAGAGAATCTGTAAGTGTAGACATCCGTCTGAATTAAAAAGGCGGGAACTCCCTCCATAGGTACCAAATGGAACCTGTAGCCAACTGAGAGATTCTATGGCTCCTAACCTTTTAGGGTTTTTCGTTTAGTGTACTACTACTACTACTACTACTATTTGCATCCCACTGCTGGGCACAGGCCTTCTCTCATCATGAGAGAGTTTGGGCTATAGTCCCCACGCGGACCTAGCACCTACGGATTGGGGACTTCACACACATCTTTGAATTACTTCGCAGATGCGTGCAGGTTTCCTCACCATGTTTCCCTTCACCGAAAGGCTCAGTGGTAAATTTAAATTGAATTTCGCACATAAGTAAACTTAGAGGTGCGACCCGGAATCGAACCCCCGACCCTCGGAATGAGAGTCGGTAGGTCGAACCACAATGCCACCACGGCGTTTAGTGTACCTAATTACAAAAGCAGACAGATTATATTAAGTACCTACTGTAATTTTTTTACTCGACAGCATTATCAATATAACATACGAAGTCGGACGACCGATTGGCTTAGATTAATTGGTATTGAGTGGACCCTGCCTGCTGTCCCATAGTCGCGGATTCGAATCCCGCGTGGGGGAAAATTTTGCGTGATTAGCACAAATCTTTAGTGCACTCTAGTGATGGATGTGTAGCTGTAGTATATTACGAGTATATATGTATTTAATCTATACTAAATTTAATAATAAATAGACCTGGAGCGGCGGCAGAAGTGGCGGAAATTCTTAAAATTAATGAATAGATACAGATCTCTCGGCACCGAATTCTGTTTTATACCTTTCGGTGTCGAGACACTTGGTCCGTGAGGTCCTAAAGCTATAGATTTTTACAAAGAAATTTCAAAAAGATTAGTCGACGTCACCAGGGACCGAAGCTGGCAGCTTCCTCGCTCAACGCTTGAGCATCGCCATACAACGGGGAAATGCTGCCAGGCCAGCATCTTCGGTACTATGCCGCGGGGGCCGTTTTTAGATTTTGTTTAATTTTTATGTATTAAGTATTTATAAGTAAATTTGTTTATTCAGAAAAGAACAAGTTAAAATATTAAAAATAAACTACAAATAGCATTTAAATTTACAGAAATAAGAAAAATTAAAGCTAAAAATAACCTAAAAACCTAAATTAGGGCCTTTCGGAAGGGTTCCCATCACGCAGGCAGCATTCCCTCGCTGTATGGCAATAGCCAGTCTTTGCGCGAGAAAGCTGCCGGCGCGAGGGTCTCCCGTTGCCTCCCTCAAGCGCTTCCCTAGCTCCCTGTGGAGCCCCAGCGCCCCTTTGCCCCATGACCCCATAGTCTCCACCCCGAAGGCCACAAACTCATAGCTCGAGCCCAGGCAGCTATATTTATTAACCTTCAGGCGCATTTATAAGTATTTTTACTGAACTTGAATGAATACTAAATATTTATATTGTCGCCTAGCACCCAAGTTTTGCTTAGTTTTGGGCAGGGTCATTATGTGAAATAACTGTCAATATTAATATGTATTTACATATTATATGCTTCAATCACTCGGATTACAGAAATATAGGATATCAAATATCTATTATAATGTTTTTCCTCCCAGTGGTGTCCCAGCCAAAAGGCGACTGGAAACCTGAAGACTACGCCAGCGTGGGGGAACTGGTTCTGGACATCTCCATCAACCTGGCACGGACGTAAGTAAACTACCTATTATTCTATACAACCTTTAATTTTTATAAGAACAAAAACGAGACTTTACTTGTTAGTGTTTCTGCGTAGGTATACGAAGTCGCGGGCAAAGTCTCGTTTTTTCCCGTTTCTGTTGGAATTTCGGGAAATCCTCTCTTAGTGCTCTCCTATACTCCCCAAGGAACCTATATATGCCTAATATGATCTTCCTACTACAGTAGTGTATAGTTTCGGCTGTACATTGTCATCAGTCAGTCAATCAGTAACGGAAAAGTTGTATATAAGTAGGTATATATTGATTGCGATCCATCTATACTAACGAGTAGGTATATGTACCTACCTAAGTACTAAGGGACATACCAAGCGGTGACGTTTTAAGGCGTTTCATAATCGCCATCCATTTTGCTTTTTGGTAGAGACCTACACTTAGATATGAATTAGTTAGATTACGATACAGCACGTAAACAGAACGTTGTGTAATAACTTCGTGAGTTACCTAACTTTCAAGTCATGTGATTTTAAGCATTTTGATATGCTTATTTAATCGTCTTTACTCTTCTCGCATTCTCTTTTAGATCTTGTTTACAATCTTACCTCTTTAGAGTCGTATGACCGTACTGCATAAACATAATAGTACATTACTACAGAGGCCGGGAAGGAGGAAGTTGCAGGCCGAGTATTATATACTTACGTTACGAGGCCGACAACTTCCGTTCCCCGCCGATGTAGTGCTTTTCTCAAACTTGTAATGAAATAAATAAATAAAATAATATTTTATATATAATATATTTTGACTTTTTTACATAAATAAAACTGCGCTACCTATGTAGCAAATAATTATGTTTCATGTTTTTTAAAGCTGTATTGGCAGAATGTCATAGCGAACCATAGAGTAAATATTGCTTGTAGCTTTTTTTAAATGGCGGAATGCCAAGATTCTGTGTCACAAATATATCAAATGGAAATTTAAAAAAGTGAGTTGCCGGCCTGCAACGTTTGTATGAAATTTCATTATAGACCAATTTGTCTAGCCGCGCCTGAAACGTGATACTTCCCAGGCTAATAAGAAGAACATACCTAATATCAATATTTCATTGCATGTTTGAGAAAAGTTAGTTATTGTCTATTTGCAACTTTACATGACGTAACTTAAGATATCATGTTTTTAAATGTGATATTTAAGCGCGACGTCTACACATATTCGCCGACTGACGGTCAGCCTCACGGAACTGCGAATGGCCTTACTCCATTGAGTGCTCTCTTTATTCTGATGTGGAGCATTGGTCCGCAAAGATCAACAGAACTAGCCCACAAGGCTATCCTGTCTTCTGGCTAGTTCCGCGCGTCTTTTGTCTTTCATTTCACGGCCGTTCAAATCCACGACGCGGAATGGTACCGTACTTGTGTGATTGCTGCGCTATGAAATTGGGTCACTTTGTATGGAAAATCTTATACAAAGTGACCCGATTTCATTGCTCTTGTGTGTAGAAAGGTACCGTAGACACTGATCTAATGCGACCCGGACTCGACCGTATGTCAGACGCTTGTATATACGGTTGAATGATTGAATAAAGGAACAAAGCGTTCCCTTCCAGCAGCGGGATTTCGCATCTGTGAACACTTCGTCCATATTATGTCACCGGTGACCACGGTAATATTTATTTTAATATTACACCTAACATAAATAAATCCAAATCGAGGACATTATGACATCAGCAAAGTGCCAATTAAACCGCTGTACCGATTTTCTTCAATTCTATATCCAAGAACACTCGATTAAACAAAGGAAACTAAATCGAAATGGGTTCATCCATTGCGGAGCTACGAAGTAACATGCAGACACAACATACACAGATATATACTTCCTTTTCATTATATAGTAGGTACTTCTAACACCCATTTTTTTGTGTGGGCTCCCTGTAGACCCCGCATAGGCAGGATTGAATGCACTTATTCTCACCAATAGCAACTAGATGTACATATTGAGTCACTAACTGAATGTCGGACTGTAGGTGTCACTTGATCTAAGAGTAATTGTAACATGTTTGCGAATTGGCCTTTAGAGTGAACGGACTAAATGTCATCATGATCGCTCATTACGGAACGGTGGCCGACTCAGTACCGGAAGTTAGGCCTCCAGACACACTGTAATTAACCTTTGATAGTTAAGTGCTCTATTTCTGTTTTAAAACTGGAAAGATTACGTCATTGTCGTTGCGCTTCCGAGACAGGATCTCTAGTCTATGTTCCGAGATGACTGTAATGTAACAGTGATGCAATGAAGCTTCGTGGTAGGTACGAAGTAGAAACCAAGTAGAAGAAACTAGTACTTACATATACTCGTAGATACGAAGACGCGAATTTAAAGTATATTTGTGTCCAGACAATCCACAGTAATATTATAAATGCAAAAGTAACAGTGTCTATCTATTTGTTACCACGCTTAAAGCACCTGTGCCGATTTGGATGAAATTTGGTATGGAGATAGTTGAAGTCCAGGGAAAGGACATAGGCTACTTTTATCCTGGAAAAACGCATAGTTCCGCGGAAACGCTAATAACCGAATTCTAAGCAAGAAATAGAAATATTCTCTTTATACTTAACTAGTTGGTTATTTACTTTTTCAATCTGTACCCTACTTATATGTCACACGTTGCTGTGCGCATGTATGGTGTAACACACATTCAAGCACTTTAAATTTGATTGAGCTGTGAAGAGACTGATGGCCGATGGGGCCGGAAAGTTCTCGAGTGGCGTCCGCGAACCGGGAGAAGAGCTGTCGTTAGGCCTACAATAAGATGGAGTGACGATCTCGTGAAGGTCGCGGGAAACTGGTGGAAGCAAGTAGCACAGGACCGGTCTGAGTGGCGAGACTTGGGGGAGGTCTATGTCCAGCAGTGGACGTCTTTCGGCTGAATTGATGATGATGATGACGATGTGAAGAGACTCTCGGAGGGATGATTGAGTTATATTTAAGACGACCGATAAATTGTGCATATGTAGGTACAGTACATAGGTTTACACAACTTAGAAGGCGCGTGGAATCAGTAATAATAAACTCTGCATAAACGGCTTAAAAAAGTGCTTCGCCGCGCGCCATCGTTGTATCGTGCTATATACATGATAGGTAACACGTAGAGAAGATAAAATTAATGGTCATAGCTCAATAAATCTTACCCATAAAGAACAGCAATCTAGATTGCAATGTAGGTATTCGAGATTCGAATGTATCTTCTGAAGGGCGGATCAGTCACGACAACGTGTAATAGGTACTTACCTACCTATGCCTACATACGTAGACGATGGGATTAACTTCAAAATTTATGAATGCTGCTGTTTTTTTTTTAATAACCTTTTCTTTTGTGATAATCTCCGGAAATCTAACGTGATTAATAAAGAAGGTTTAATTCAAATTACGTATACTTCAAGTTTTACACATGCGTAGTTAATATGAAAGTCGTTAGCATCCGGTTCTAAACTAAACCGTGTAAGCAAGAAATTGCTTTGGAAAATTTTGCAATAGCTTAGGCCCCAAGGCGAACTCGATATCATCGAAATTCAAATAAGTAAGTAATCATCAAAATGTGTTGATTTTGGTTGAAAAGCATTCAAACATAGGTGTGTTTGTATGTTAGCAAACATTCAAACATAGTTATGTTTGAATGGATGCAGGTTCCTTCCATACGAATTTTCATATTTTGCCGCAGTTACTGATTTTTTAATACTTAGACAGAAAAAAAAATAGGTGTATGTACGAAATTAAGTTTCAAAGTATCTACGTTACCTATATATTTTTTTAATAATTTGCAAGTGTCGAATGGAAGATGATAATGAAATTTTCACACGAACACCAGTGCAATAATAGTAAATTACAGACCTAGGGTGGTGAATTCGTACCTAAATGTCCCAGATCGCAGGTTTCTGTGGCCCGAACCGAAGGTGAGGGCCATAAATATGCGATCTGGGGCTTTACGAATTACCGCCCGTGGTTTGTCAAAAGTTTTACGTCTTGCCTTGGCCAGGAAGTGAGATTTTCCCACTTTACGGCCAAGGGTGATGTAAATTATTTTTAATACCTAGTTACTAGCTGCGTAATTAATCCAAGTCTGCTTTGGAGCTTCTAATTTGAACGAACAACCTTGGACCGCATTCCTAATATTTGTCATTGACCTCGATGTTACCGTACTATCTTTATAAATTAATTACTTATCATGTCATGAACAGGGCCTTAATTTAACACAGTGCAGTAATAATATTACCTACACACGACAATCACATGATGCCTACCTATCCTACTCCTATCAAACAAAAAAACTCAATTAAAATCGGTTCACCTCTTGCAGATTTAAGCTCTAATCAGACATAAGCGATGTATTATATCGCTGTCGCGCTCGGTAGGCAGGTATACCGAATTACGTCGGTACGGTAGGTACTGTAGATGGGGGTTTAGCTAGCAACAGCTCGTAGAGACGATATGTAGGCACGAAGATCAAAGTGGAAGCTGAAGACACGGATACACGCAGATTCGCAGGATAGTGTCTAGCTGATAAAGTAAGCTAAAACACACTGACTGGGCCTAACACTGCCCGATAATTTTCCTAATAAAAAAAAATCTTTGGTTGAATTATTTGCATTGTATTCAGTTCACAAGTAAGAGTTATCAAAAGAGTAAATAAAAGCGATCTAGACATTCTACGCTTAAAAATACCTAAATTCGAAAGAAAATGTGTCAGCTCACCGATTATGCACGGCCAGCTTCCACGGTACCTACGTGCGATTAGGTATCGCTACAGCGATATCGCTTGTCTGAATAGAGATTTACGAGACCACGCAATACACACACATGTCAAACTTACCTAAGTACTTACCTATTCGTTTTCATCGGAGTTTAAAAACACTAGTGACTCGTATTTCGAATCTCAATCAGATTTAACCACAGACCTACTCTCGAGTAGGTAAGTTTCTGTGGCTTTAACGGTGCTCAAAGATTTTATTACTACTACAGCTTATTTGCGTCCCAATGCTGGGCACAGGCTTCCTCTAATCACTAGAGCGTTTAAAGACTATAGTCCCCACACGGGCCCAGTGCGGATTGGGGACTTCACACACATCTATGCGAAAAGCTCAGTGGTAAATTCAAATTGAATTTCGCACATAAGTAAGAGCCCTTAGAGGTGCGAGCCGGAAGCGAACCCCCGACCCTCTGCATGAGAGGCGATAGGTCGAACCACTAGGCCACCACGCCTTCAAGATTTTATTAAACAGTCTTAATGTTTAGCATCCTTGGTAGATATTGAATTCAAGAAATCTTTACACTGACGCTTGCCTTGTAACGATACCTAATAATTTATGTTTTATTTATTACTACCTGTTTATCTACAAATCTAAATCTCTAGTCATTTGACATTTAGGTATGTAATAGGTAAACAGAATTGATAATCCATAATTAATGTATAATATAAAACTCTTCCGTTACTAACTGACTGCTGACAATGCACAATCGAAAGTACTGGTTGTAGAAAGCTGGAATTTTCACATGTAGATTTTTTAGGCAGTGTAGGGGAGCACTAAGAGAGGATTTATCGAAATTCCCACGGGAAAAGGAAAAAAGCTTATGAAATGAGTTACGCGGGTGACCTGTCGCGGGACATGGCCTATATAGTACTTAATGTTCATCCAAGATAATAAGATAAAGAAAATGCACTTAAATTTTCAAGTGCATTTTTGTCTTCTTATCTTGGATGAACATTAAATTACCTAATATTATAAACTCGTAAGGCTTCGCTCAGGGGCGAGCGATGCGATGCGTGAGGCATTGGGCGGGGCGTCAGTTGCGTCACGCTTGTACAACGTAACAGCTGAACCGATTTTGATAAAATTTGGTACTATTATGGTATGGACTACCTACAGGGAGGGACAAAGGGAAAACCGGATAGTTCCAACCAAATTACACGCGGACTAAGTCGCGGGCAATGGTAAGTATGCTTTTTAGTTTAATTTGCACAAAATAAGATACACTAATCTTTCAGTTTTTTTATCTTATTTTCAGTTTTATTGTTAGTGAGAGCATAAGATACCTTGTCTCGAATGTGTTCATGTTTATTATGACTTTACAACAGACTCTGTTTGTGTATCTTTTTGTTGTAAACAAATTCGATTGTGACTGCTTGTTTTCTAAATAAATCTAAAAAAATAGGTAGTGGTATCTAATTTCAAAACACCACTTAATTGAAGGAAGCGGATCTTCTGTTTCGGTTTAACGTAAATAAAACTAATTTAATTAATATGCATTCCATTTAATATTGGGTGGGTACTTGAATGAATAAATTATTAATTCTCAATGTTAAATTTTATTTACTGGTAGGCAATATTTTGCTATAGTACGTATGCGCGTAACCAGAAGCCTTGGCATTTCAAATATCGTAACGGATGAAATAACCGGCGATGAAATCTTGTAAATTGTATCAATTAACTACGCCTCCACATTGCGGTGAGCTTTTAGGCCATCTAATTCACCTCTAGTAACATTATCGCCTCGTATCAAAAATAAATGATAACGGTATGAATAACGATCTTCATGGGTATTTTAGAGCGAACTTCAACTTCTTCCACTCAACTTTATTACTTTACCTAATTGTCTTTCAAATGATATCCATATCGTATCTTGCTAAATAGAGTGAAAAATAGGTTAATCGTTATCTACAAATATGGTTAATACCATATCATTATTTGCAAACTCTAATAAACCCCTGGAGTTATGTATGACGATATGTTTAAGGACAGATTTCATAGAGATTCTATAGCCATTATATGAATTTTAAGCCCGAGTTGCTCTACCTAATTCGATACAGAAAGGTGATTTTATCCATAGTAAAAGTCGCATTTTCAATTTAACGGGACGTTAACTTCTGGTATTGATGCAATCCAGGCTAAATTCTGCTACATTGACGTGGAATCCCTTTGCTTTTCGATTGAGTCCTCTTTTTACCCGACTGAGCCAGAAAGAGGGTTATGTTTTTCGAGTGCATATAATGTACGTGTTTAGCTAGTGGTAGGGCCTGGTGCTAGGTCCGTCCGGGGAGGTACCACCGTCTTTCCCCACTAACCTGCCGCCAAAAAGCAGTGCTCGCACTGTTGTGTTCCGGTAGGGGGTTAAGGCAGCCGGTGAAATTTCTGGCACAGAGGCATTCCATCTTATAGGCCTCAGGGTAGGCAACGCATTCGAGATCTTATAGTTTCCTAATGGGGGATCATAGGATTTCGGTGTCCATGGGCCGCAGTGCCCATTGCACTTACCATCAGGTGGGCTGTGCGCTCGTTTGCCTATACCAATGATATAAAAAAGATGCATGTGGGTATATTTCTTTGGCACGCTCTCTGCAACGCAACAGCTTGATGGATTTAGCTTTTGAGGTGTCGTTAGATCCATCTTGATTGTACCTAAGTGGCACTGGGTATCAAAAGTTTGTATGCAGATTTTTTTCTTCATAAATTTAGTTATTCATGGATGTCTCTCGTTGCAGGTACGGTCTGACGTACGAGGAGATAGAGAAGGGACTCCCGCTGATCGACACGTCGCGCACGCTCATCCGCGAGGTGTGCCCGCCGGTGTTCTCGCGCGTGGAGTGCCGCGCCGGCAAGTACCGCCGGCTCGACGGGCTCTGCAACAACCTGGAACACCCCACCTGGGGCGCCACCAATGCGCCCTTCCAAAGGTCAGCACTTTACGGCAGCGGCAAGCGTTTTACGGACACATTGCGCGATTGTGACGCCCGCTCACGCATCGGTTAGCAACCGCCTGTTGCTGCCGCTATCGCGCGAAGTCATGGCCGAACTGGTAACCCAAGATTAAAAAAAAAAAACAAAATTCATTTATTCAGCAAAATGGCCACATATGGGCACTTTTACACGTCAGAAAAAGAATTTACCAAGTGGCTAAACCGGCCTGTCGCTGTCATATATGAACATCTATGGATATGTATAATAAAAGATGCGTTTGGCGTCAAAATCTGCCACTTGAAGGAGTAATTTAACTCCACACTGCAGGGGCACCCTCTCATCACGAGAGGGTTTGAGTGTGAATTGGGAACTTCACACACGTTTTTGAATTGCTTCTCAAATCCTCACGATATTTTCTTCACCGAAAACCTAAGTCTTGGAGCCTATGCAGACGACGTACTTTATACGCGCAGATTAGCACGCGTTTCATATCACTGTCTCACCTTCTATCTATATATCTATTCGCTTGAACGGGACAGTTTACTGCGCGTATAAAATACGTTGTCTCCATAGGCCCTTATCTCTCTTGTCTAGCCAGTCATCATTATCACCTTGGTTCACTTTGTTTGGTTCAGGCTAAATATTTATAAATTATCAGGAGCATCTGCTTAAATTTCCATTTTCTTTGGTTCAGACTGATCGGGCCGCTGTTCGCGGACGGCATCAACGCGCCGCGCATAGCGCACAGCGGGCACGACCTACCGCTGTCGCGTGTCGTGTCGCGCACCATGCACCCCGACGAGGGCTTCCACGACCACGCGGGCACCGTCATGGTCATCGCCTGGGGCCAGTTCATGGACCACGACTACACGCTCACCGGCACGCCCCTGGGTCAGTACAACTGTCGCACCCCAACTCCCGAAGAGGTCTTTTCCGAGATAAAAAGTAGCATATCCCTCCCAGGGACTCCAACTCCTACCTACCTACTCCTATCTTCATACCTTTAATCTAAATGGATCCAGCAGTTTAAGCGTGAAGTAGGGATCATATGAACTGTTGTATTACATACAATAGAAAAAAGTTATTGGAGTCATCAGCCAATCAACAGAAGGCAGTATTCTGGTAAGCTGGTTTGTTCCCATGCGATTGTCCTATCGCGCCGCACATTCCAACCAATTCCAAAAAAAAGAGAACCTTATGTGGATGGAAGGAATGACGGCCGGTGGTGCCAGAAAGTTCTGGAGTGGCGTACGCGAACCGGGAGATGTGCTTTCGGTAGGCCTCCAACAAGATAGAGCGACGAACTCGTAAATGTCGCGGGAATTCGGTGGAAGCAAGTAGCACAAGACCTGAGTGGCCTTGGGGGAGGCATGTGTCCAGCAGTGGGCGTCTGCCGCCTGACGTGATGATGATGATGACATTCCAGATCCGGTGAACCGCAACGACCCGGAGGAGTGCTGCAAGCGGCCGCTACACCTGAAGCACCCGTACTGCAACGAGATCCGCGTCCCGGACGACGACTACTTCTACAGGCTGTTCGGGGTCAAGTGCATCGACTTCGTGCGCGGATTCCCCTCCCCGCGCCCCGGCTGCAGACTGGGTGAGTGGGACACAGCTCTACTCCTAGACCTTAAAACTAGAACTGAAACTTGTATGAGGTTCTGTGGCTCTACTAATTTAGCTTTACAAATGGACAAATTAAAAAATGGGTAGGAAAATAGTCTAATTCGTCCTTCAGTTAGATTACCAAAATATTTGGCCCTATTTTTTCTCTCGTTACTTGACCGTGATTCGATAAATAGGTACATGTGTAATTTATGCTGATGCTGTCATCAAGGCTATTCGACACAAACAAACATAACATGGCAAGCCTTGGGGAGCCTTGGAGAAGGGAGAAATTATGTTGATGAGATTTTTCCCAAGCGCTTTTTTCCCGTATCCAGTTTTTGCGTTTCATCAATAGGTAAATAAATAATAGCTTGAAATGATATATAGTTTAAGGCCAATTTCTGCCATCAATTACAAGTGTCGTAATCTCGTAATATTGGAATAGTGAAACAATTTCGTCAGACTACTTAGTGGAGGCTCACTGAACCGGTCGACAAAGGTCGGTTATATTTTGTCGCTTCATGACCATAATGTCAACATTCATCATCCTACGCTGAATAATTTAATTTAATTAGGTACCTACCTACTTGCTACTCGAGTAGGTACCTACAAGTTGTAAATTGAACTACATATTTGGGAACCAGCGGATAATGAAACAGCGAATCAGTAAGACATTGAAATTTCTCTTCAGATCGGGGCCCAATCCTTAGTTCCTTCGAGATATAAACGAGAATGGATATGGATATTACACAAGGTCGATGCAAAAATATGGAATATTTCTCGCTTTTATTATTTTTGGTAACAAATGAAAAAAATGGTAATGAATACATAGCGAAAGTGCTATTTTTTACCAGTATAAACCTTAATTCTCAATAAATAAAACCCATTTTTTTACTTGATATATAAGCGCAACAAACAAACCCGGTTGACTCGGTCACGCTGCGGTTATTCTGCAACATTTCAATGATATTTGAAACCGAGAGAAACTCGCGTCTCTATTGTCAACCTAATTCTGACCAATCAAGCCTAATCTAAGATTAGCTGATTGCATTCAGCAAGTATGCTAACCTACCTACGCAATAATACTTGAGTACATCCGACTATACAGACAGATGTATCCGCACGATGTACCTATTACCTACCCTTGGGGATGTTAAATAAAGTTTTATCTTTGTTTATGATACAAAAATATGTAAATCTTAGGTACTACCAGAGACAATGTAATTATATAAGACTGTCAATCTCCTTACATTGCGGCGTGTATCGGAAATAGCCAGGGAGCTTCAAGTTTTCATACTTCGCCTGTACAGCGCCATCTAGATGTAGCTCATGGAGTTCAAATTTGTATGCAGGCTACCTAGGCAGTACGCTGATTTGTTTGAAGGTTGTCATTCTAAGTTTACTTTACTTCTTCTATGGTACTACCATAGTAATGTAAGTATATGTAGATTAAGCGCCAGGATGGAGAACACATATAAACATACTTTTGGTACTTAGAGTGATAAAATCACAATCCTTTTTTTTTCGGGTGAAAGCACACTTATCTGTTTGTAGTCGACTGTATCTACCTACTCGTAATAATTTGATTTGGTTTTAAGTGTAGTGTAGGTAGGGTAGTTAGTCGCGGCAATTATCGACCTACTCATCCATACATCTTGTGTTATTTTACACTATACTTATTTTATCACCAATATTATAATTCAATATTATAATTCAATGTATTATTTTATTTTGCATGAAAAAAAAACCGAGCTATCTTTACTAAAGCCACTAGCAAAATACTAAGTGTAGGTATCTACCTAAATATTAGGACTGTATCGAACTATCGATCGATGTAGGGGAGACCGGGTACAAAAGTAACGGCGGGTCGAAAGTAACAAATGCTCTCTAAGTTTATCCAATGGTCGAACACCGCTTCACAGCCGTCAGGTGATAGCCGGGAGCGCCCCCCACACTTGCATTCAGGCGCCGAGTGCGCCACGCGCTGTTAGTTTGTGTGACAGGACGCTTTGCGTTTTCGCCAGTCAAAAGTAAGTTTTTCGACGTTTTCTTATTTCATGTTTACGTGGACGTAAAAGGATAGTAGTAATCTGAATGTTCGCATATCCATTCTTGATTAGATTGATTGTACATTGTTAAAATTCATTTTTATGTAGCATGTTCCGTTTTAAGGTTATATTACACGTTTTAACAAAAATGAGGACGGGTACAAAAGTAACATTGCCCTATGGGTACAAAAGTAACGTGTTACTTTTGTCCCTGTAAAGATTTCATTACATACATCATATTTTTGCTTGTCTTTTCTTCGATAGAATGCCGCGACAACGCATAAGAACTACTGCACGAGGAACTACCGACACGGAAGTGTACCAAAAAGCGGCTGAAGAGCCTTTCAAAGATGGTGCAAAATTAGCAACAGTCGACCAAATAAACAATGGATACAATGTGTTGAATGTAGAAAGTGGTCCCATGCAAAATGCGTGGCCGATGACTAAGACCACCATGTACCATAATTGAGAGTCTCAGTAGAAGAATAAAATAAAATAAAAAAATAGTCCGATTATAAAAGAATTATTAACACATATTAACGATCTCATTACTTAAACTAAAAATATTTTCAATTAATTTGTTTTCTTAAAATATATAATTTTCGAGCATTTAAATTGTAGAAGCTTATACGTGCTAGTAATACAAAGTCTTCAAATGAATAATTTGTTGATTTAACATGTAATATCGTATTAATTACCAACCCCTTTCTCCTGTTACTTTCGACCCACAACGTGTTACTTTCGGCCTGCCTACGTGGTCGAAAGTAACGACGGACATTTTTTTTTCAACTCTCTGTTATTCATATAAAACACACTATAATACAATAAATTGAGTTACTAGTATAAAGAACATAAACTGAATTTACATATGGTTATATTTATTTAATGATAAGAGTAATACCTAGTCAGAAATCAAGGTAAAAGTACAAAGTGTTACTTTTGTACCCGGTCTCCCCTACCTATATTAAGCGTCAGTGAAGCCCTTCTCAAGGCAGACATGTGAACGTCAAAATCTATTGCGTAAACAGCCTCTTACGTCCCGATCAGAACAGAGTTTAGATAGTAAAATAAATACCTGCTCGTAACCGTAGCAAAGATGAACTCGTGAAAGGCACTGAAAGCATTCGCCGAGTCAGAACACACACTTAACACACAACCGCTGGTGGCCAGGACTTAAATTATACCTCTCTCTTATTACGCGTGATGCACTTTCTTATCCTCATAACAAATTATCCGCGTGGAAATTCCTAATTTGGTAGATGTATAAATTAAGTAAACATACAACTACTAACGTATTCACCACCACATCAGCCTATTTACCTCCCACTGCTGAGATGGTTTGGGTTATAGTCCCCACGCGGGTCCAGTGCGGGGGATTGGGGACTTCGCACACATCCTTGAATTAACTTCGCAAATGCGTGCGGGTTTCCTCACGATGTTTTCCTTCACCGAAAAGCTCAGTGGTAAATTCAAAATTTAAAATAGTACATCAGAGGTGCGAGCCGGATTCGAACCAGCGACCCTCTGCATGCGAGGCGGAGGTCGAACCACTAGGCCACCACGCCTTCTACTACTACCGTATGCTACCAACAATTTACGAAATAACTAGGTAGATAGGTGGGTATTTATGGCAACTAAGTATAATAATATTGAAAAGCGGCTAATCTAATACGTGTTTTGCCTAATTGCAACTGACACACCAGTCTAGTTATGGCCACTTTATATGCATAGGCAAAGATTGAGACAGGTAAAGGCCAAAGCAACTTTATGAGTCTTACGGATTTAATGACCCTATTATATTTAAACTCTCCGTTCACTGCCGTACCGCGTTAAATATAGGTACCACATATTCGCTCTATCTAGCCCTTGTTACGAATAGGTAAGTAGTTTAGTTCCTTTGAAAATGTTAGTCAGATAACACGAAGCGAGATATTAGGTACACTATTTATCCTAACCAGGCGTCTGCTTATTTATTTATTTTTCTCAAAAATGCTATGTAATGTTGCCATAACATCGCTAAAAAGCATCCAGTAAGTAGGTCATACCGAAGGCTTATTGGAAGTGTCCAGTAAATAGCGAGATTTTGAATTTGGAATCAATAATTGTCCAGTAAGTACGTATGTAATTCCATTACGTATCATGTTATTTGAATTTCGAAGCACATTTTTACATCGCCACCAACCAATACAAAGGTATAGGTGCTGAGGTCGTATATAAATTTAAAATAGATAAAGGATAAAAATTAATTACCTTGAACGATATTTCACTTTAAATTTACATATTTATTAAAGTATACCTACGTACTTTTTATTTTGCACATGATAAAATGTTTGATTGCATTCACTAAGAACAATAAAAAACTAAAATATTAGGTCCTTACATATGAAATTGGCGTTTCATATGGCAGAAATGAAAACGATTTTTTTTTATGAAACTATTTTTTATTTAGTCAAAGTATGTACCATGGCTATCTATGCACTTTTGCCATCTCGAAGGTAGTTCATTGATTCCTTTACTAAAAAAAGTGTGTGAGCGAGAATCAATAAAATCTTTGAAGGCCGTTTGGACAGCCTCGTGAGAATTGAATTTTTTTCCTTGCATGAAGTTGTCCAAATTCCGAAAAAAATGGTAATCAGTTGGAGCAAGGTCCAGGGAGTATGGTGGGTGTCGAAGACATTCCAGTCGCAGCTCCCGTAGTTTTGCGGCCGTCAAACGTGCCGTATGTGGTCGAGCGTTGTCCTGAAGCAGCAGTGGGCTAGATCGATTGACCAGTCTGGGTTGTTTAATGGCTAGCTTTTCCATCATCGTTTGCAATTGTTGACAATACACATCAGCCGTGATTGTTTGCCCAGATCTTAAGAAACTGTAATGGATGACACCGGCACTAGTCCACCAGACACTTACCAGTACCTTTTTCTGAGTCAACTTTCGTTTCGGGCAGAATTTGGCTGGTTCACCTGGGTTCAACCATTGTGAAGAACGTTTCCGGTTGTCGTACAAGATCCATTTTTCATCACAAGTAACGATACGATTCAAAATGCCTTCATTATTGTGCCGGTTGAGAAGTGAAACGCAACACTCGACGCGTGTTTCTTTGTTTGCGTCGCTCAATTCATGCGGTACCCATTTTTCAAGTTTTTTCACTTTTCCAATTTGTTTCAAGTGAATCAAAATGGTTTTATCACTCACACCGAAGCCTGCCGCTAACTCTGACGTGGTTTGCGATGGATCTGCTTCCACAATTGCTTTTAATTCTTCGTTATCAACTTGTGTCTCCGGCCGTCCACGAGGCTTGTTCTGTAGGTCAAAATTTCCAGAACGGAAACGTTGGAACCAATAACGTACCGTATTTTCTTTTGCAGTAGCTTCCCCATACGCATTGTTAATCCTACGAGCCGTTTCTGCAGCACTAGTGCCGAGGTGAAACTCATATTCGTAAATATAGCGATATTTTAAGTTCTCCATATTGTGAACAGAACGATGTGAAAGAAAAACAAATGACGCGATAACAAATAAATTTCGTAATTCGAACACAGAAATACATGGTCTTAAATTTGAAATAAATTTGAATTTGGAATTCCTAGCCGAACGCCACATATTTTGAATCAAAGTTGCCAGTTCGCCAAACGCCAATTTCATATGTAAGGACCTAATAGGTCAGCGCAATAGGCAGTACGTATAAAAAACACATGATCCAATATATAAAAAAAACCCTATCGACAAGGTTTGTGCGCGGAACGTTTGCATGCTGCGTTTAATTCACAATTGTAGTGTGTAAAAAGGCGGAAACAGTTAAGATAATTGTTGACTTCGGAATACCTGTTTTATATTATACAAAAAGAGGTCTGAGTTAAAGTTAAAATCATGAACCAGTTCTACAATGTAAAAATTATGAAATATTACCAATAAAAAATGAGATTGGCAACAGTGCAATTAACTCAGTGCAAATACCTAAACGCAGTCTTTATAAAAAAAAAATGTAATGACAGTCGGCTAGGCGCTAGAGCTAAGGCGGGATTTTAAGTAAAACATTTTTGTCTTTTATTCGCGTTTCATTTTTGAGAAAAGCACTATACTTGCTTCGACCGTAAGAGCCATACTGGCCGCGTATGTAGCCGGACCTCGGCTGGCGCCTCGGTCCGTCAATATCATACTTGGCCAGTATGGCTTACTTACTGGTCTCTGCAGTAATCTAAATATCTAAATATATAAAACTCAAAGGTGACTGACTGACTGACTGACTGATATAGTGATCGATCAACGCACAGCCCAAACCACTGGAAGGATCGGGCTGAAATTTGGCATGCAGGTAGATGTTATGACGTAGGCATCCGCTAAGAAAGGATTTTGCAAAATTCCCACGGGAACGGGAAAAAAAGGGATTTTTACATTTTAATGTTTAGGCGCGTACGAAGTCGCGGGAAACATCGTAGAGATCTGAAATTTGGCATGCAGGTTCCTTGGGGAGCGTAGGGGAGCACTAAGAAACGACTTCCCAAAATTCCCACGGGAACGGGAAAAAATGGTTTTTTTACATTTTAAGGCGCGTACGTAGTCGCGGGGATCATCGTAGAGAGCTGAAATTTAGCATGCAGATTCCTTGGGGAGCGTAGGGGAGCACTAAGAAAGGACTTCCCGAAATTCCCACGGGAACGGGAAAAAATGGGTTTATTACATTTTAAAACCCGTACGTAGTCGCGGGGATCATCGTAGAGAGATGAAATTTGGCATGCAGATTCCTTGGGGAGCGCAGGGGAGCACTATGAAAGGATTTCCCGATATTCCCACGGGAACGGGAAAAATAGGATTTTTACATTTTAATGCTTAGGCGCGTACGAAGTCGCGGGAAACAGCTATCTATCTATCTAAATATATAAAAGAAGAAACTGACTGACTGACTGACTGATTGACTGACTGACTGACTGACATATCAACGCAGAGCCAAAACTACTGGTCGTAGAGAGCTGAAATTTGCCATGCAGGTTCCTTGGGGAGCGAAGGGGAGCACTAAGAAAGGACTTCCCGAAATTCCCATGGGAACGGGAAAAAATGTTTTTTTTTTACATTTTAAGGCGCGTACGTAGTCGCGGGGATCATCGTAGAGAGCTGAAATTTGGCATGCAGGTTTCTTGGGGAGCGTAGGGGAGCACTAAGAAAGGACTTCCCAAAATTCCTACGGGACCGGGAAAAAAATGGGTTTATTACATTTTAAGGCGCGTACGTAGTCGCGGGGATCATCGTAGAGAGATGAAATTTGGCATGCAGGTTCCTTGGGGAGCGTAGGGGAGCACTAAGAAAGGATTTCCCGATATTCCCACGGGAACGGGAAAAATGGGATTTTTACATGTTAATGTTTAGGCGCGTACGAAGTCGCGGGACACAGCTATCTAACTATCTAAATATATAAATAAAAGAAGAAACTGACTGACTGACTGACACATCAATGCAGAGCCGAAACTACTGGTCGTAGAAAGCCAAAATTTGGCATGCAGGTTCCTTGGGGAGCGTAGGGGAGCACTCGCGGGGATCATCGTAGAGAGATGAAATTTGGCATGCAGGTTCCTTGGAGAGCGTAGGGGAGCACTATGAAAAGATTTCCCGATATTCCCACGGGGACGGAAAAAATGGGATTTTTACATTTTAATGTTTAGGCGCGTACGAAGTCGCGGGAAACAGCTATCTATCTATCTAAATATATAAAAGAAGAAACTGACTGACTGACTGACTGACATATCAACGCAGAGCCGAAAATACTGGTCGTAGAGAGATGAAATTTGGCATACAGGTTCCTTGGGGAGCGTAGGGGAGCACTAAGAAAGGATTTCGCGAAATTCTCACGGGAACGGGGAAAAAAGGGAATTTTACATTTAAATTTTTAGGCGCGTACGAAGTCGCGGGAAACATAGTAAGGATCTGAAATTTGGCATGCTGGTTCCTTGGGGAGCGTAGGGGAGCACTAAGAAAGGACTTCCCGAAATTCCCACGGGAACGAGAAAAAATGGGATTTTTACATTTTAATGTTTAGGTCGCGGGGATCACCGTAGAGAGCTGAAGTTTGGCATGCAGGTTCCTTGGGGAGCGTAGGGGAGCACTAAGAAAGGATTTCCCGATATTCCCACGGGAACGGGAAAAATTAAATTATAATCCTAGATTACAAACACTTTCAAGAAACACGTTATGCAGATTACCTGCCTATTGTCCAGTAAAAAGGAAATGATTGATGAGTTCCCTAAAACATTCTTTAAACCAGTCTGATATTACCTAAATAATGAATTTTGGCACTAAACTATTTATTCATAAGAGATTAATGAATCCGAGAAAAAAAAGGAAAAATTTATACATATAATAAATAATAATTCTGTAGAAGTCGCGGCTGAAAATTGAAAATTAAAAGAAACTATCAAGTCAAAGGGACTATATGAACGATACTGAACACAAAATAACGATTTTTAGAAAAAAATACTGTATGTATGTATGTATGTATGTCCGGATTTAACTCGAAAACTACTGGACGGATTGAAACAAAATTTGGTATGGGGTAGTTTATAATACTGGTCAACATATGGGCTACTTTTTATCCCGAGAAAATGCATAGTTCTCGCGGGAAGGCTATTAACAAATTCCACGCGGACGAAGTCGCGGGCAGAAGCTAGTAAATATATAAAACTCAAAGGTGACTGACTGACTGACTGACTGATATAGTGATCGATCAACGCACAGCCCAAACCACTGGACGGATCGGGCTGAAATTTGGCATGCAGGTAGATGTTATGACGTAGGCATCCGCTAAGAAAGGATTTTGCAAAATTCCCACGGGAACGGGAAAAAAAGGGATTTTTACATTTTAATGTTTAGGCGCGTACGAAGTCGCGGGAAACATCGTAGAGATCTGAAATTTGGCATGCAGGTTCCTTGGGGAGCGTAGGGGAGCACTAAGAAACGACTTCCCGAAATTCCCACGGGAACGGGAAAAAATGTTTTTTTTACATTTTAAGGCGCGTACGTAGTCGCGGGGATCATCGTAGAGAGCTGAAATTTGGCATGCAGATTCCTTGGGGAGCGTAGGGGAGCACTAAGAAAGGATTTCCCGATATTCCCTCGGGAACAAAAAAAATGTGATTTTTACATTTTAATGTTTAGGCGCGTACGAAGTCGCGGGAAACAGCTATCTATCTATCTAAATATATAAATAAAAGAAGAAACTGACTGACTGACTGACTGACTGACTGACACATCGATGCAGAGCCGAAACTACTGGTCGTAGAGAGCTGAAATTTGGCATGCAGGTTCCTTGGAGAGCGTAGGGGAGCATTAAGAAACGATTTCCCGAAATTCCCACGGGAAAGGGAAAAAAGGGATTTTTACATTTAAATTTTTAGGCGCGTACGAAGTCGCGGGAAACATAGTAAGGATCTGAAATTTGGCATACTGGTTCCTTGGGGAGCGTAGGGGAGCACTAAGAAAGGACTTCCCGAAATTCCCACGGGAACGAAAAAAAATGGGTTTATTACATTTTAATGTTTAGGTCGCGGGGATCACCGTAGAGAGCTGAAGTTTGGCATGCAGGTTCCTTGGGGAGCGTAGGGGAGCACTAAGAAAGGATTTCCCGATATTCCCACGGGAACGGGAAAAAATAAATTATAATCCTAGATTACAAACACTTTCAAGAAACACGTTATGCAGATTACCTACTGTTAGACTACCTGCCTATTGTCCAGTAAAAAGGAAATGATTGATGAGTTCACTAAAACATTCTTTAAAACAGTCTGATATTACCTAAATAATGAATTTTTGCACTAAACTATTTATTCATAAGAGATTAATGAATCAGAGAAAAAAAGGAAAAATCTATACATATAATAAAATAAATAATAATTCTGTCGAAGAAGTCGCGGCTGAAAATTTAAAATTAAAAGAAACTATCAAGTCAAAGGGACTACATGAACGATACTGAACACAAAATAACGATTTTTTAGAAAAAAAACCTGTATGTATGTATGTATGTAAGTCCGGATTTAACTCGAAAACTACTGGACGGATTGAAACAAAATTTGGTATGGGGGTAATTTATAACACTGGTCAACATATAGGCTACTTTTTATCCCGAGGAAATGCATAGTTCTCGCGGGTAGGCTATTAACAAATTCCACGCGGACGAAGTCGCGGGCAGAAGCTAGTGTACTATAAAGTTCATTGCAAATACAAAATGTATACAATTGGCGGAACGAAAAGAGACACAGTAAGCTTGAGGTAGTTGCATTTTCCTATGTGTATGCCATGCGATTTCCCGCATCCCTTGTCTGTTCATAATCTCGAGAATTAATACAATTCTCGAGATTATGAAAATGTTATGAACTTAATAAGCAAGTTTGTTGTTTCAGGTTCCCGCGTGCCGTTCAACACATTAACGGGTGCCATCGATGGCAACACCGTCTACGGAGTAACTGAGAAATTCTCAAGGTAGCAATTAATTCATTGATAGAATATATTTGTGGCTTACCTCTCTCACGAAGAAACAATGCGAGTAAGTAATCCCCTCCTAATGCCCGTTCATGTCATGGTCATAAAATAGCATGTCACTTACAGAAAGCTGCGTACCGGCTACGGAGGCCTGTTGCGTATGAACCCCGTGTTCAAGGAATACGGCCTGAAAGACCTGCTGCCCCTCAAACTGGACATACCTGACGAAGGCTGCACCAGACCCAATAAGAACATGTACTGCTTTGAAGGCGGTAAGTCAGTTTGCCAGGTCAAAAGAACTCTAAACCGACGAGCATGTATGCGGAACGGGATGAAAGTTGAAGAAGCGAGAAAAGTATGCAAGAGTCGTAGCAAATGGAAGGAAGTGATCTCTGCCTATCCCTATGGGAAAAAGGCGTGATATTATGTAAGTCAGTTTTGTAGGAAAATTACGTAAGATTTTACGTCATGATCGAAATACCGGCTAGACATCAGTAGGTATTCAATGAGCTAGTATAGCCTGAAAATATGATATGTTATCACTTCTGAATCATAAAAGGGCCGTTTGAATCCAGCAGTGTTTGAATTTGAGTGCAGAACCCGCACCCGTTTACAGGAAAGCTCTCTTCTCAATCCAAGATTGATGACGTATTGATCATACCTGTACATGCATATGGAGATGCAAAGATTAGGGTGTCCTGCTCTGAGCTCCGTGACCAAAAAACAAAAGGCTGCGTTGAGTTAAGTAAGCTAGCATTAACGTTCATTTTTAAACGACCTGACGTTTTTTAGGATCCCAATTTGCCAATGAAATCGCTTTTCCGTCCGGAATGAGGCCTCCAGTATAAAATGTTGTCCGCAGGTGAGATCCGAGTGAACGAGCAGCTGGTGCTCACGGTGATGCACACGCTGATGGCGCGCGAGCACAACCGCGTGGCGCGCGGCCTGGCCGCCGTCAACCCGCACTGGGACGACGAGACGCTGTTCCAGGAGGCGCGGCGCATCAACATCGCCGAGATCCAGCACATCACCTACAACGAGTTCCTGCCGATACTGTTAGGGAAGGACGTCATGGAGAAGTTCGGGCTCGTTGTCGAGAAAGAGGTAGATGTTTAATAAATGCTAATATTATAGATGTGAAAGTAACTCGGACTGTCTGTTACCTTTTCACGCTTCAACCGCTGGACCAATTTATAGATGAAGTTTGGTATAGATAGTTGGGAGTCCTTAGCCTAGTCTACCATTGGTAATATTATAAAGAGAAAATAATATATTTCCACCTCACTTGCTCGAAAAGGTTGCTGTTGGCTTTCTGAGCGTCAAAGTTAAATTTCTGTCTCTAATGTGGAAAGTGTTTTTGAAATTCGTGAGATAACTTTTCCTTTGAATTTTACCCGGTGAAAAATTGTGATTCGCTCGAAAAAAAATTGACGGCTCGTGCTCTAAAAAGCTTTGCTTGCTCCGCTTTCAATACAAGCACTGGCGCGAAATAGCATCTTTTCAGCCTTGCACCATTATTGTTAGTAATGCATAAACTCAAACAGCACTTAATCGATATGATTTTTCTATTCCCTTGCTAGTTAGTATTTAGAGGTATCAAATGGTATGGTTTGTTTATTATACAAGTTTTTTTTACAGGGTTACTGGGACGGCTACGACAACACGGTAAATCCCGATGTGATCGATTCATTCGCATCCGCTGCCTACCGTTTTGGTCATTCACTATTACCCACGGCTGTCGAGAGATGGTCCAAGGCACACAAATTCATCGGTAAGGACTACATTAATTATAGACCATATAAATTTATGAATTATTTTCCTAATTATACAGCCATGTAGTAGGTTCTTAGTTCTAAAATAAATTTGTTCATTTACAGCTTCAAAGAGACTGTCTGACCTCATCCGACGGCCGTACGACTTGTACAGGGCCGGAGTACTCGACGAGTATGTGATGGGCCTGATGAACCAAGTAGCTCAAGCCATGGACGACTCCATCACGCAGGAAGTCACAAACCACCTCTTCAAGAAGGTCGGAGCCCGTTTCGGCATGGACCTGGTGTCTTTCAACATGCAACGAGGACGAGAGTTCGGTATACCCGGATATATGGAGTTCAGGAAGTTCTGTGGACTCTCCGGCGCGGAAACGTTCCAGGATTTGTTCGGGTCGATGCCCAACGAGACCGTGCGCAAATATGAGACGATCTTCGAGCACCCGATTGACGTGGATCTGTGGTCGGGCGGCGTGTCCGAGAGACCACTGCCCGGGTCGATGCTGGGGCCCACTTTCGCGTGCGTCATCGCGACACAGTTCTCGTACTCGAGAAGAGGGGATCGGTTCTGGTGAGTTTCTATTTCATTATTTTTGTTAAGGATAGGATTCTTGGAAGTGAAACGGGCAATCTCTTTCCCTGGATATCTTTTAATAATAAGTATTATTTTCTTTGTAGGTACTTTTTCTTAGTTTCGCTTTAGGAACAGTAAAGTACCTAATTGGACATATTTTTATCCCCCATATTGCACAAAACAAATCTGATAAGATCGAAAAACAATGATCTCCTACGGTATAGGTAAGGTAAGGTCACGCCCACACTGGCGCCTCTTGCTAATTTTAGAGTCGCAATAACCCCATTGTCTTGTCAGGTACGAGCTGCCGAACCAGCCGTCATCCTTCACGCCGGAGCAGCTTGCGGAGGTGCGCAAGGCGCGGCTGGCGCGCGTCATCTGCGACAACACCGACATCATCGACACCGTGCAGCTGTACCCCATGGTGCTGCCGGACCACGAGCTGTAAGTCCGCCACTCGCTACGTCCATAAATTACGCTAAATTTGGTGCAACTCGGTTTAAAAATGGCTCAACTTCTCAAGCCCTCGCGCAGAGCGTTTACGTCAATTGGATTCGGTTATGACTGATTTTTACACTATAACGGTGGCGTGCAAGCGGCTGTAGCATCTAAACTACGTAGACTCAAAACGCTTGCATCGATTGCATTTGTTTATAAGGATGCCGCACGCCCGACTCGAGCGGTCAAGGTGTCATAGGCATTCAATTCTTGTGTTTATGGCTCCATCGAGACTGTCGATGATTCCGCCAATGTCAAAGTTAAAAAAGACGAGTCATAGGCATTATATGTATACGTAAGCCCAAGCGGTAATGACATAGGCATTATGTGTATGTTTTATTTGTCTCACAGGAACCCCCGCGTGCCGTGCAGGAGCGGTATCATACCGTCCATGGACTTCTCGAAATGGGCGGAGCCCGCGCCTTTCCAGGGCTCCGCCAAACAGTTCGTGAGTAGCTTCTCATACAACCCGTACGGCAAATAGTCACGGCACCAACTGTAACGTAGCACCTTTAATGAACGCTAGCAACGTTTTGATTATGCAACAGCAAACTTTAAAAAAAATCGCCTTTCAACTCCAATAGATGTCAAGGCAGTCTGTCAGACGTTTTTTTAGATATTTTTTCTTTTCGGCTAAGTATCTTCTTTTTTGTATATCGAATACGGTAAATATTCGCACCATTGGTTGCTAACTATCATTAAATGGTTTTTAAAAATAGTAAACACTTCACCAGTCTGTAAATTAGTAAGTAAGTAGAAACCACATGATCGCATCCCGTAGACGCACAGTTGTAACGCTAAATTGTTGTAACTATTAACTACTTAATAATAATGATGATGATGTAGATGATGATCTAGGGTAAAAATATGCAAGTCTCGCAACGCGCAGTTTCCTTAAAACAAAAAAGTTTCGAGATGTAGTACCTAATGATAAACCAATTATGTTATATTAGTCAGTACCGCTGGGGTGTCCACAGAACTCGATTCCCACCGTCTTGCCTTTTATTTAAAAGTGGAGCAATACATTTTATATTGTAAAATAATAGGCAAGTCTGTGGGAATCGAGTTCTGTGGACACCTCACCGGTACTGACTAATATAACCGACTCCGACCATTCAGGAAAAACGAGTATTTTTTCAACTCAATCCAACAAATAACTTGGTCCATTTTTAACACTCCGAATTTAATATCAATATGCCTTAGTCAAAGGAAATGAACAAAATCATTAAATCATTATCAATATCATCGTGAATTGTTTAACGCTAAAGTTCGAAGTCAACTAGTACTATTTACACATATACATAAATCTAAATGATTTTAATAGTGCAGAATTTCGTATCATAACATAATCCATTTACTTACTTGGACATAAGAATATCTTATTAACGCACTGCACCCACACAACGCAGAACTCAGAACGCAGTGTCTACAGTGTAGTCTATATAAGAAATCTGATTATCCGGAACCTTTCATACAACATACAAATATAGTAGCGATTCGGACGCTTTTCTTAAGTATAAGAAGGTACTTATCTACCAAACCGGTGCAAGATTATGGGCTGAGATTCTAGGATAGTAAAAGATGCTGCTGATTTTTTAAATTTTGATTTCACCGAATATACAAAGGTATTGGCACCTATAACATTCGTATTGGTAACTGGTGACACTTACCTACTCCATTTTTTATAAAATAAAAAAAACTTAACGCCAGCAGGTTAGGTAATTATCACAGCTTGTGCCTTCTCGCTCATTCCGAAAGGACTATTTATACGTAGAATAAGCAACGTGTACAAAATTAATTAAGGAGCGGCGAAACGCCAAACGCTTGATTGCCATATTTTATTAGTTGAAGAATGTTTTGAGGTAAAATATAGCGCTTGTCACATTAAGGTACTGTTTAAAAATGTACATTGTAGACTTAAGCCAATAAGTTGTTGAATTATTTATTCTGTTCTCTCCACGTGAAGAAGCATATTTATTGCTGCTGCTGCGTATTTGTTATTATTACCATAAATAGAAAAACATTCACACGCTCAATTTTCACGTAGTCAAATTATTTTGTGATTCCCATGTATTTTTACGACCATTGTGTATCAATCTAAATAGAAAATATTATTATGTATACGTACTTAACTCTAGTTTGGTTTTAAGTATCATTAAGTATTAGTAGAAGTCTTAGTGTTACCAGCTTTCACACCTTAGTTTAAAACTTTGAAAAGATCACATGCACCAGCACTCCAATGGGTAGTCATAGTTTTTCACATTTTGTTATTTTTTATTTATTAGATGTAGTAAGGAAATGATTGGTTGTAGCTATGCATGCTGATATAGTACATAATTATATTGTATTGTAAATAAAGAGTAATATAATAAAATGCAAAATTTTATTTTCACCCACCCTTCAGTTTGAAAACGTAAGTAATTCAATTTAAACTTCAATGATATACCACGCCTTTTCGCGATAATAATATAAATTCAATATTTACAGATGACTGACGCCTTAATTGCATCAAAGGAAGATGTATCGCCGGGAAACATCACGGCCAATAAAGATATCGACGTAGCTTTGGAACTACAAAAAACCCAAAACGAGAAAATTAATAATGCCACAGCAAAATTGAGCTCCAACGAAACCAAAAGCATAGGCAGTAAAACGAATAGTACTTGTGATGAAAATACAGATTTAGAAACGCAAAACTGCACCGATAAACTAACGGTCATAAATAATATGGTTGGTAAGGATGCCGTCATAGAATACGTATCTGGCAAAAATGATGAAGTTAAGCAAAAAATTAGTGGTCATATTAGAAATAGCCTGAGGAGAAAAAGATCTCTAAGTATACAATTAGATAGCGTAAGTAGCAACAGTGCCCCAGAAATTGTTAATTATGAAACAAGACATTCACCCCGAGACCGAGAGATTGCTTTACCTTTATTGCAACAAAATAATCATATCAAAAATGCTGACTTAGCTGATTTTAATATTGAAACATTACATGAACATGTAAGGAAGCCTGACACAAATATTAAAGATGATGTAGAAAACTATCGCCGACTACCTAATAAACCCTTGCCTAGCCAAGAAAACAGCAGTGATATCACAGAAAGCGACGAAAGCTCGGGAGAGCATAAAAGACATGGAGCTGAAAGTAATAGTAACGAATCAAATGAAAGAGACAGTGATGAGAGCAGTGAAACATCACACGATTTAAATAACCGACGGCCTGTAAATAGCCATGAAAATATTGAAAGAGAAGATCTGATATCATCCCCAAAAGCAACTAACAGTGAAGAAGTCCGAGATAGTGAAGCAGTTCGAGATAGTGAAGCAGTCCGAGATAGTGAAGAAAGTAGCGAAGAAAATAATGATAAAGCTGAGATTATTCAACAGCGCGGTAAAAATAGTGACAGTGAAGAAGTTGAAGTTAATTCAAATGAGCGTGAATCAGTTCCTAGACAGCGATATGAAGACAAAAGAAACAACGATTATACAAATAAAGAAAATGAAACAGAAAGTCCAAATAGTGATGATTCAAAAAGAGACGTGCCGAAAAGTTTTCATGATGTAGATTTAGGGGATTTTAGTTATGAAAGAATTGAGGTCAATGACAAGGGTGAAGTTGAATCTGAAAAAGATACCCATGATGACGAAAGTTCACTTGAAGAGTTACCTGCTAAAGGCAAACACACAGGCGAAAATGAGCGCCCTCGTTCAGACTACATTGAGAAAACAAACAATGGTGAAATCAAACCAGTAGTCGAAATAAATACCGAGAGTAATAATAGCAATGAGTTTAGTGATGAAGAAGTTGAGACAAAGCAATCACAGAAAGCCGATTTGAATTCAGAAGACGAAAGCCTTGAAACACTTCTGGGAGTCAAGGAAGCAAATAGTGCCGAAAATACTGAAAAAAATGTGGATCACAATAAAGAACAAAGTAATGGAAATGTGAAACAAGAGTTCGAACGCATACCGTTGAATTATAAGCACGATAAAAAATCAGAACAAAATAACGACAGCGATAGACCTACTGAAAATAACGATAATAGTGAAGTAACTAAGGAAGCCCCAGCCGATGGCACGCTAGAGACTCTTTTACCAAAAGATCAAAGTTATGATGAAAAACTAAATTTCAAATTTGACGATGTCAATATAAAACTACCGGAAATAAAATTACCGGACGATATTTTGTCATATGATTACGAAAGCCCATACAAGACGAAAGGTAAGAAATCAAAAGACAAAGACCGATTCTATCAATACAGTGATGAGCATAATGACGAAAATCCTTTAAATCCAATACCTCAGTACGACGACGATCGAGGTTATTACACCGAGCCTAAGGAAGATAAACAGAACTACGAACAGAAAAACCACGAAGAGGAAGACGAAGCTGAAGATTTGTATGAAAAATTCGTGCGAGAACGATTTGGTAAACGTGGATCATTCGAGAAGAGATCTGAAGAACTACGAAACGAAGTATTTAGGCCTTCGAACCCCGAATTAAGTAAAACTATCCAACGAATTCTCAAGAAGTCAGAAGATACGCAAAAAGAAGCCGAAAAAAGTGGGGACCCAAAAGCTGGTTACATGTGGACTCTCGAATATGGTGAAAATCTATAATATTCTTTTTTTGTCATATACTACGAATATATCTTATATTTATGTCGGAGTTAGTTCGTCCGTCTTCTGTATCATAAGCTTTTACTATGAATGCGCGATTATTTATGTGGTCAATACTTACTACAAAATGTAACAAAGACACTTTTATTTTTTAAGAGGGTTTACTCCGAAAGTTGGCAACGTCGCAAATAGCTGTCAAATATTTCACTGTTTACATTAATTTCTGAATATTACTGAATGAAAACATAAACTATCGCTATATGGTTGAATAAAACATTAAGTATGGATTGCAACAATTATCATAAGAACACGAAATTTTTAAGATTATAGAAGTACTATCTTTTGAAAACTTTTCATCGCATTTTCCATTCATTTTTATTTAATGTAATCTTATCATTTGAATGCCTAACCAACAAATATAAAACGAGACGCGTCATTCAACCATAGAATGATAACTTCTTTTTTAATTCAGTAATATAGCTGTCAAACGTTTCGCTGTTTTTATTAATTTCTCAATATTTGCGAACTTTCGGGATAAACCCTCTTGAACGTAATGAAAGAATAATCCTCTTTCATATAATAAGGCGTTCGTTGTAATCAGGATAAATATGACAGTTACTGTGCTAAATATTGCGTAGGGGGGCGCAGTTTCTTTATCGCCGATATGTATTACAACAATTTTCCTGAATTATTTTGCCTGAATTCTTATGCACTGATAGAGATAAATTGGATTAAAAGTTAAGTCATTAGTATAAGCAATTTAGAAAATCATTAAACGTTTAAAAAAAATCGTATACTTTTATCACTTCCTGTAAATTAAGAGTATGACGATATTGATGAGTATTCGCATAGAAAAATAAGGTAAACTTAGAAGGACAACCTTCAAACAAATCAGCGTACGCCCGAAATAAAGTGTTAAATGTCGCTTGCCTAGGTAGCCTGCATATAAATTTGAACTCCATGAGCAACATCTAGATGGCGTTGTACAGGCGAAGTATGAAAAGTTGAAGCTCCCTGGCTGTTTACGATGTACGCCGTAATGTTAGGAGATTGACAGTCTTATCTAATTACATTGTCTCTGGTATTCGTTAATTGCCGGCATTCAAATTAAATTCTGATAACAAGTAACCTAAAAAAAACTGAGGAATTTGTGGATATTGGAACCCGGCGTAATACTTTTGTTGTTGGGTTTGTTAGTGCCCAGCAGTATTTGTGTATCCACAGGTTTTAGATTTACTTACGTCTGCTGGCGAAAATTACACTCAGATTTAAACAATGGAAATGATGATGACAGTGGTAAGTATTATAAAAACGAAATAGCTATATTTATAATTAAATATATTAATATTACACTTACAAATACAATTTAATAAGTTCGTCACTCACCGCCGACGGTGTTAGAATGCCTAGATCAGTAAATAGCAGAGTAATGTATGCTGGCGGTGTGTAGTCCACCAGCGGATGCTGTTTGCTAAGATCTTTGCCTGATTTCAGTACGCTGGACAGGTATTTGAATTCCTTGGGCAGATCCTGCTGGTTCAAGGGGTATATTCTTGAGAACTTGAAGCTCTCTGTCAGAACGTAGACGGGTTTCTTCAGCTCCAGAGCAGCCATGGCCAAGCCGTATGTGCCGATCTGTCGACAAGGTTATGAATTGATGACCTAATCGGAGGTAATAATAGGTAAAGTTTAAAAAACTAAAATGATACGATAGCTAGAATAACACACCATTACCACCACCACTACATACATGTAGAACAGATAAGGTAGCCGGTAAAATTACTGGCACAGAGGCACTACATGATATGATTTCTTGTTTCGGTGTCCATGGGCCGCAATGACCGCTTACCTGGTGGTAAACTTGATGGTTGCCTGTGTGCTCGTTAACCTACGAATTACTTGAAAAAGTGGCCGAAATTTAGCTTGCTGCAAGATTTGTTTTTCAATTCAATTCAGTCATTTATTCAGCAAATTGGCCACATAGCGGCACTTTTACACGTCAGAAAAAGAATTTACCAGCGCTTCCTAGACCCATTGCTTGAGAAGAAGCGCCGCAACAAACTCAAGCAGAAGGCCTTTTTGCAAAATTTACATTACATGTATAAAATATACATATAGGTACGTACTAAAATTACATTGAAGGGATGTATAGTCCCTAACTTAAACTTAAATCTAAGATCTTAGAGATGTATAGTCTCCAAGGGTCCAGAAAAAAATAAAAAAATAAAAAAAATATGGAGATGGCCTCCATTGTCAAATAAATATAAATTCCATAGATGTCGACAGTCTCAAAATGTCAATAAATAATGAAATACATCATGTACGAGTATAGAAGAGTTCATTAATACATGTCAATAAGAACATGATGAGGTCTCTCGCTTAAAATGTTTGACTTAGTAATATATTTAAAGCTAATGATTATTTTTAAAAGTCCTTGCAAGCATGAACAGACCGGACCCCACAGAGTTTACATAGTTTTGTGCGTTATTTACAGTACGACCTAATACTTAAAACCGTTGTACAACAAAAAATGCTAACATTCCGCAGTTGAGTCAGTGTGTAATAAATTTGAGTATAAATGGCGATGAATGATAATAATGCTTTTTCTCCTAGTGAAATTACTTGAAAGTGTTATCGATCAACTATTACTAAAGTAGTGGTTATTCTTTCCCGTTAGCCAGGAGACAAAATGAGTTTCTTAGAATAACCTGCCTAGGAGATGCCCCATAAGAGCAAAGAAATTCCACATCAGGTGGAGATTTAAGCCCATAAAACGCAGTTTTAAAAAGTTACCCAGGAGACGAAACCATTGCAACTAGTGACAGAAAGAAGTTTACTTATATGCGAAATTTAATTTGGATTTACTACTGAGCTTTTCAGTGAAGGGAAACATCGTAAGGAAACCTTAGCTTTTTGCCAAATAATCGAAGGACGTGTTAAGTCCCCAATCCGCAGTGGCTACGCGTGGGGACTACAGCCCATACCCTCTCGTGATGAGAGGAGGCCTGTGCCCAGCAGTGGGCCGTGGTACCGCCGACACCCTCAACTTCCAGCATCACTAGCCCCTCCTGCTCCATGACTGGTTCCTGCCCCCGCGTGCCCAGCAGTGGGCGTGGTACCTTGTTGATGATGCCGCCGCTCTCGGTGACGCCCTCAGCTCCCAGCATCACCAGCCCCACTTGCTCCATGACGTGCGCGCCCGCCGCGTCCAGAATAAGCGTGGCGTCAATCCCCGCCGCCACCAGTTGTTTGTGCATCAGCGCCCTGCCAATGGTTAAAACAAGTTCAGTCTCTAATATTATCTATGTATGGGTACTTGTAGGGGCGGTATAACCCTTGTTATACTGTTAGGTAGGATTGTAATAATTTTTATTCGTTTTAATTTAAAATAATAAAGATGATGGTGTTCTAGACTGTCAATAGTCATTACTCTGCATCTCGAGGGAAGAGCTAATTATGTGTAAATAGACCCCCATCGATGAAATAAATGAAACAGTAATGAATAGTACATTGTGTATTAAGAGCGGTAAGCGAGGAATTGTAGTCGAGAGCATTTATAAGCCCGAAACCGAAGGTTGAGGGCTTTAAAGGGGCTCGAGAGTGCAATTCCTATACCGCCCGTGATGCACACACTGTTTTTCATCACACTTGCGAGGAAAAGACAGGAAATATTCACTAGGACGACCTGTGAACTTGTGCCTGTAGGTTAACTGGCAAGAAAACAATTGAAAACAAATACATTTCGGCCCGTGGGCTCATAAGAAATCTCGAAAGCCCGTGGTCATAATCTGGGCCTTAGAGACCGCTTTGCCTGCCTGTAATGACACCGTTTTCGAGCAAGTGTGATGAAAATACATTTGTTTTTATTCCAAGTCAGTATCAAATTAGAAGCAAGCATGCCAGGAGAAAATTAAGGAGTACCAACACTCTTTCCCCACAGAGTCTACAAACCAGTGCCCGCAGGCTCCCTAAAGTACATACTTTTTTGAAAATTCAATCATTTATTCAACAAATTGGAAACATACATACAGGCACTTTTACAAGTCACAAATGAATTTACCAGCGCTTCCAAGACCCGCTCGACAAGCATTTCTGGAACCACTGAACCGATTTGCATGCATCATTGGATAAAGTAACATTTGGAGCACAATATTAAAATCGGATGTCGCAAAACAAAAGCGAAAGTAATGAACCAACCCGCTATTCTCCGGGCCAGACATCGTGACGTACACCTTGAACCTTTTGTTGGCCTTCGCCGCTTCCAGCATCGCCTGTAGCACCACTCTCGATCGCGAATGTGTCAGAATTGTCTGGAACAAACAGAAAAATAATTTCATTCAAAAAAACCGTCATCAAACTCCGACAGCCTGTGAAGTCGATGTCAAGTTCACTATAAAATTCACATAGTTTTCGGTCGGATTTCGAAAAAAATTTTTCGGCTACATTTTCCAAACATGGGTACAACGAGATTTTAGTATCACTGTAAGTCTTTGAAATTGACACCAAAGTCGTCATAGTTTCGGAGGTATGCGTGGTCTATGTAGGTACTAACTTCTGCCCGCAACTTCGCCCTTGTGGAATTCGGCTATCGCATTCCAGCGGGAACTACGCGATTTTCGGGATAAAAAGTAGCATATGTCCTTCCGCGGGACTCCATCTCCATACGGTGTCCATATCTCCCATAAGGTTCCAAAATTATGCACGTTTTTTCTTTTCATTCAGTTTTTGACCATTATCAAAATGGTGGAGCTTATGGATTATTCAAAATGGGTTCAGAATATTAAAAGAACGTTTTAAGCTGTATAAAAATGAACTAGCCTAGGTCTACAGCACAGCTCTCAGAGCCACTTACCTTGTTTTATTTTATTTATAACCTTTTCAGAAATTTTACAGTAAAATAGTACTTAATAAAAATCTACTAAAGACAGAAGCCATTAATTTATATAGAATAAAAATCTACTTACCTACTAACGAAATGTTAATTACCTATATTTCTGTGTGCCTTCTGGCAAAGGCCTCCCCCAGTCTCCTCCATTCCTCCCTATCAGTGACCTTTCTGGTCCACAGGCACGGTCCCAGACTATAGATGGATTAATAACTAGTATGGATGATAGCACTGATGGATAGAATATAGATGGATTAATAACTAGTATGGATGATAGCACTGATGGATAGAATATAGATGGATTAATAACTAGTATGGATGATAGCACTGATGGATAGAATATAGATGGATTAATAACTAGTATGGATGATAGCACTGATGGATAGAATATAGATGGATTAATAACTAGTATGGATGATAGCACTGATGGATAGAATATAGATGGATTAATAACTAGTATAGATGATAGCACTGATGGATAGAATATAGATGGATTAATAACTAGTATGGATGATAGCACTGATGGATAGAATATAGATGGATTAATAACTAGTATGGATGATAGCACTGATGGATAGAATATAGATGGATTAATAACTAGTATGGATGATAGCACTGATGGATAGAATATAGATGGATTAATAACTAGTATGGATGATAGCACTTATGGATAGAATATAGATGGATTAATAACTAGTATGGATGATAGCACTCACACATCCGTCGCTGATAAATGGCAGGGCCTGCTTGGCGACCTTCCCCCGCGCTTCTAGCAGCGTGTCCAGAAATATCCGGCCGCGCTGCAGCATGATCTGCTCACACTCTTCAAACGACTGGAATCGCACAATAGAGTAGAACAGAATGTGTTTATTTGGCAATCAAACGATACAGAGATACAAGACATACACAAAGTTTATACATAAGTACATGAAAAATATGGCACAACTATACAAAAACTACAACAAAACTACACAACTATACAACTATAATAAAAGAGCAGAACCCGGCGTCTGTACATAGCAAGAAAAGTTCAAAAAAAGGAATGAGGGGTCTAAAGATCTAAGGTAGACCACAAAACAGCGATTTTTAGAAATCTTTTCTGTCTGTCTGTCTCTCTGTCTGTTTCATCATTTCAGCCGAAAGACGTCCACTGCTGGACATAGGCCTCCCCCAAGGCTCGCCACTCAGACCGGTCCTGTGCTACTTGCTTCCACCGGTTTCCCGCGACCTTCACGAGGTCGTCGCTCCATCTTGTTGGAGGCCTACCGACAGCTCGTCTCCCGGTTCGCGGGCGCCACTCGAGAACTTTCCGGCCCCATCGGCCATCAGTCCTGCGAGCAATGTGTCTCTGTCTGTTTGTTAGAGTTAATCTCCGAAACTATTGAACCGATTTGAATGCAGTTTTCAGAGGTAGATAGAGCATCATTTGGAGCAACACATAAGCTATGTTTGATTAAAATCGGATGTCGGAAAGAAAAGTTATCGGCAATTTTATATTCCTCGCAGACGAAGTTGCGGGGCACAACTAGTAAAAAATAAAAACCGACTTCAAACTCCGACAGCCTGCTAAGTCGGTGTCAAGTTCACTATAAGATCGTCTTCAGTTTTGAGTCGGTTCTCTTGACACCGAGTTTGAAAGCGGTTTTATTTTTTTTTTTTTCCAACATGGTCCTCTCGTTGTACCCATCCATATTTTAAACATGGATGGGTACAACGGGACGTAAGTCTTACTGTAAGTCTTTGAAATTGACGCCAAAATAATACATGTGCCAACAAATTTAGAGAAGTTTCCTCATTTTCTCATGGATCCCATCATCAGAACTGAACCAAATTAAAATGGGACCAATCCGAAGTTACCAAGGTATCTTTCGATTAAAAATAAGAATCATCAAAATTGGTTCACAACTGACGGAGTAATCGACATTTAAAAAAAAAAACAGACGAATTGAGAACCTCCTCCTTTTTTCGAAGTTGGTTAAAAAGAGAAATATAAAGAACAAGCTTTTGCCCGCGTGGAATTCAGTTATCCAACTATCTCCGTACCCATCCCCATCCAAATCGGTATAGCGGTTGAAGCATGAGTAGGTAACAGACAGACAGTTAGAATAATTTATAATATTATAAATCTGAAAGTAACTGTCTGTCTGTTACCTACTCATGCTTCAACCGCTATACCGATTTGGATGAATAGAATAATTTATAATATTATAAATCTGAAAGTATGTCAAATAGTGTCAAACAGGGTGCCACTCCATATAATGCCTTAAAGAAGGGAAGTTTAATATAATGGAAGAGATCACTCTTTTCAGAGATAAGACCCCCTGTTGTCGACTGTACAATAAATATTGTTAAATAAGTGCAATATATGTCTTCATCTATATAATGACTTGTAAATTTGCAATTTATAAATAAAGTTTTGATTGATTGATTGTCACCCTTCTCCTGTTGTTCTTTGTATTAACTTGTGTAATTGTTTTTTTTGGTGTTCAATAAATAGTATTGTATTGTAATTCTAAAGCCAACCCATTTTTAAGAGCTGTTTATCACAAAGAAAATGTTCTTAAAAAATGGTTCAGGACATTCAATGAGATACTTTACTTGCTTACCTTGGTGTCGAGTTTGGCGAATGTGATGAACCTCATGAAGAGCTGGCAGCCGGAGGAGATGGCTGTGACAGGCTGGTCACAGTGGCACATGGCGTCCACAGCCTGCTGGAGGTTCAAGTCCAGCTCGCGCACTGTGCCCACTGCCACACATTACCAAATCACAGTATAAGAGACCTATCACATTTCGTCAGCTGACAGATTGTTATTCTCACTCGCTCTAGCGGCTACTGTGTGTAAACAAAAGATAGAGATTCAATTCAACTCAATCATTTACTTATTCAGCAAATTGGTCACATAGGGGCACTTTTACACTTTAGGAATGAACTTACCAGCATTAGTGATAATCAACACCAAATAATGACCAAATATGTAATAGTTTTAAACCTTTTGCATAAGAAAATATGTCACTTTGCAAAGAGGTTAACATGTTGCATGCCAACTTTCTAGGGTGTGTATACATTTACAAAACAGTTACTATCAGGAAAATATGTACTATCACTGAAACAGAACCATAAAAAGTCAATAAAGAAGTATTAAAAATTATCGCATGTCCTATATCTGTATAGGTATGTACCTCTATAAAAATAAATTGCCGTGTGTTAGTCTCATCAAAAACTTAATAACTGTTGCACCGATTTAGCTGGTTCGTTTTCTTTATTGCCGGTGAATCAAGGAAGGTTCACAAAGAAAAAAAATTGGGAAGAACCTAATAGAACAGGTAAAAAAAAGAAAAATTACTTTGTATGGGAATTGCCTACGGGTGATACGATGTTCATTGGCTCAACTAGGTAGTTTTGTAATAAAATGAACATTCAATTCCCTGATTTCATCATAATTATTCTGACTACTTACTGAGAAATATGCACCAACTTAACTTGCTTAGTAGGTAGTAGCACTCTTTATAATGAAATAAAATATTACCTTTATAATTCTCTATCACAGTTAGCAATGTTCTTATAGCTGCTACACCAGCTGATACATCTTCTTCTTCCTTTAAAATTTTAAGAAATATCTCTTGGACTTCTGAAAATCACAAGTAAAGCCTTTTAAGATCATTGAATATCGTTTATAACCGTACGTATGTTATATATCTTACCTTCTTTCTTCATTGTGAATTGCAACTCTTAAACCTTATAATGTATTTACCAAAGCCAGAAACTATTTTTTGCTTTCTTTTCTTCCATATATTTATTTAAGCAAATTCTTTGAAATAAAATAATAACCTACAAAAGTTATGAAGTTCATGTTGTCAAAGTCAACGTCAAAGGCTGCGTTCCGAAACGCGCTCAGAGCGCTCACAGCACCTTGCATCCCTTTTCCTCTTGAAAGTGGAGTCCTAAGAGGAAAAAGGATGCAAGGTGCTGTGAGCGCTCTAAGCGCGATTCGGAACGCAGCCGTGTCAAATCAAACTTTTTTTTTAAAATTGTAGCAACAGCATTGGTGATGCCACTGGGGTTACAAATGTCTATAGGCGGCGGTGACCACTTACCATTAGGTGGGCCGTCTGCCTGTTTGTCAATCTTTGTACATGAAAAAGCACGGGTGGCGCATTTTGCCAGTAAAAAAATTGCGGCAACCGATCGAAAAATTTAAGCCGCCACGCCAGCAACCTCCTTTCTCCATACAAACGTATAGCCCGACCAGAAATTCAGCAGACTTGTCAATGAGGTTAGTAAGGGTTAGTTAGCTTAGAGAGTCGCAAGTTAGTTTAGAGTTTTCTAAAGCAACATCGAAGCGAAAAAATAACCGCGGGCAGAAGCTAGTATCAAATAAATGATTAGCATATGAAAATATCGAAGATATGATTTTTGTTAAGATTCTCAGGTGTACAAATATTACCATTATTCATTAACTCTCCTACAAATTTTTCAGGTAGGTTAATTTCCTATGAGCAGAGAAAAAAAAGCATATATCTTCCAGTAAATTAGATAAGCCATCTGGATAGGTACTCATCTTAGAAAAAGCATATCAGTCGAAGGTAAGTAGTTGTTACATTGAGATAAGTGAAACTTTAAGTACGTTTATATGTATTGTTTTTATTTATGCAAAAAAACTTTAAAGAAAACTTCATCATTTAATTATTTGTAATAATTTTGGTAAGTATGTATTACATGTAAATGAAAGCCGACTAACTAACCAAAGTATATAATGAATAAAATTTTGTTCAGGTATATATACTTATTATGGTTATGGAGGGGAGGAGTAAAATTCATATTCCACTTATTGTTGAGTATTTATAATATTGGGTAGGTACAGGAATATGCATCACTGGTAGTTACAATTACAAGATACCGATTGTTAAAAATTATCTTCTACACTTTGAATTTCAGCCAAAATTAATTGTTGAATCTTCGATCTTAACCTTAGTTTCCACTGGTACCGATTGTTGTATATTATTTTCTAAAGCTTCAATTTCAGCCAAGATTAATTCTTGAATCTTCGACCTCAACCTTAGTTTGCGCCTTAATGGAATATTTTCCACATAAGGCAAAAGACTCTCAAAAAACAGTAAATCATCGCTTTTTTCTTTGCTACTTTCCCTCTGGAGAATCTCAAGCTTCTTTTCTATTTCTAAAAGTTGATCATAATCATTGTTTTCAGCTCTGTTCAAACGAATTTTCTTTCTTTGTGATGTTTGATTATAATAACTGTGACATTCTAAAGTATCATTTGTAATTGTTTCTGAAACCTGCACAGAATTTGGATTTTGCAGCTCTTCATCATTATACGTACTTAAGTTCGAATCACTCGCGGAGCTCTCGCTCTGGTTCTTCTTGCATTTTAAAAACAATAATTGATCAAAATACTGCCACGTACTTTTACACATTTTATCAGCGTTATCTCCACTCTTTGGCTTATAAATTTTTATACATTCTTAAAAAAATACGCTCTCAGATTTTTCCATCTTGCTTTTACCATTTTGACTGAAACAAGAATCATTATTACTATATTATTGAAGTAAAATCAATCGCATTGGGTAGTGCTTTTTAGAACTATTTATTCTTTGGATTAGTCCATACAAAATTCAAATTTATTCTAGAACAAATTCAAATTTTGTACAGGCTAACTAAGTTCGGCGACTAAGTTTTATCTGACAGTTGAAAAATCAGCCCTTAGTGAATTGTAGCCAGATGAATATTTTATTTTACTAAGCCGCAAAATGGCGAGTTATTCCGAATTACTGGTGAGGCTTTACATAGGCCCGGTTCCTATATCCACGAAACGCCTCGTTTTGCCTACGGACGGTTGATTTTTGACATTTTGTTCCATAGATAATCTGTCAAATTTTAACCGTCCGTAGGCAAACGAGGCGTTGTTTGGATATAGGAACCGGGCTATAGACAGTTATAATTTATATAATGAGAAAACAGTCTTTTCGTTAATCGTCATTCGTCATAATAAATAATCACATCAAAAATAAATAAATCACTTAGCTCTTACCATCTTTTCCTACTTCGACTGCAACCTTTTCCCATAGTTTCTTCAAGACAACTGCATTTTTATGGAGTTCATTAGCTGGATTCCACAGAGCTTCTCTTTTAAAAACTGATGCAATTAATATTTCATCCATTACTAAAATGCCCCGCTTCGTTACAAAATAACCAACACGTTTGTTTACTTCGATGCACGCTAAGCGACTAGCTAGGCGCCGCGCCAAGCGCACAGTGCGGCGGGTCGCGAAAGTTCTGGAACGTTCGATATTCTGAGCTACTCGGTAGGTGACTCGCTAGACTCTAGGCGCAAAACAAGCCACATGTAGGTATGTGCGGACGTAGCCGTTTCGGTATTCGGTAAAATACACGCCTCGCTCAATGCGTCAATGCACAGTAGGCGCCTACCAGTACAATAGCAGCTAACATTTATGCATAGGCATGAAAGTGGTTTTTTATCAGGCGTTCTTGCTTTTCAATTAATACCTATACTTATACCATACGTACCATGAAGTGTAGATAGGTAATATTACGTCGGTATATTGGATATCTGCGATGTTAATAAAAATATTTTCATTAATTGTCGTTAACTATGCACCACTACAACTATGCAACAACAGCCATATCATACCATATTTAACAAATAGAATATATTAATATATATAATATATAATATTAATGAACTCTTTTATACATGATGTATTTCATTATTTATTGACATTTTGAGACTGTCGACATCTATGGAATTTATATTTATTTGACAATGGAGGCCATCTCCATAATGTTTTTTTTTTTCTGGACCCTTGGAGACTATACATCTCTAAGATCTTAGATTTAAGTTTAAGTTAGGGACTATACATCCCTTCAATGTAATTTTAGTACATATAGGTATGTATATTTTATACATGTAATGTAAATTTTGTAAATTTTGAAAAAAGGCCTTCTGCTTGAGTTTGTTGCGGCGCTTCTTCTCAAGCAATGGGTCTAGGAAGCGCTGGTAAATTCTTTTTCTGACGTGTAAAAGTGCCGCTATGTGGCCAATTTGCTGAATAAATGATTGAATTGAATTGAATTAAGTGAATCGGGGCCAGTGCGCCTACGGGGTAAGTGCGCCTAAATTGATTTTCGACCCACGCCTGTGAGCATAGCCAACTGCTTATTGCGAAGAATCGTTTTGTATTTGTCGCATGTATGGAAGATATACCTAATTAATAGCGTAATATTTTTATTGAACTACTAGCTTTTGCCCGCGACTTCTTCCGCGTGGAATTCGGTTAAAGCGCTCCCGCGGGAACTATGCGTTTTTCCTGGATAAAAAGTAGCCTATTAGCCATGTCATTTTCCGTAACTCCAACTATCTTCATTCCAAATTCCATTCAAATCGGTCCAGCGGTTGAAGCGTGATGACGTAACAGACAGACAGAGCTACTTTCGTATTTATAATATTAATATGGATATTTGTGGTAGCTCCCTTACCCCACTCTATCGCACTTGCTCCGACTGGCAAAGGCCAGTCTGGCCTTTCATTTCAGCCGAAAGACGTCCACTGCTGGACATAGGCCTCCCCCAAAGCTCGCCACTCAGACCGGTCCTGTGCTACTTGCTTCCACCGGTTTCCCGCGATCTTCACGAGGTCTACTGGCCTTACTTTATTTTTATTTTTTTAATATTATTTATTATGGCATTACATTAGACTCTAACAGGATACTACGCACTAAGTATACCTAGGTATATGCTACGATGCTATAAAGCAGTTTTAATCTTGATCTAGTTGTAGTGCGATTGTTTTTCGCAACAAGCATAAGAAGGAAACGGTGGAGGGAAAGTCACGGTCAGCGGCTGCGGCGACGGCGCCTTCAGTCTCGCCGGTTCTCGGATGGCCGAGACACGTGTCGCGGCTGATATCGCTACGTAAGTATCGCGACCGTTGATCTAACTGATCTCCAGTGCAACAGGTGCCATGGGGAACACCGCGTCCATGAAGATGAGCGACAAAAGGAAATGGCAGTGAGTTTGTTTACTCCTTACTCTTTGTAAAAATGGGAATAGGTTCAGGTCATTACCGAACCATCACCTCCTTTCCCATTATCCCACATTACGTGGGGTCGGTACGGTACGACATGTTCCTTTATAAAAATTTATTATTTTATTTATACCTACGTGTAATACATACAATTCAAGTATAGGTACTTAACTAATTGTATCTGAACTAGCCTCTACCTACGACTTCGCCTGCGAGGAATTCGGTAATACCGTTTCCGAGAAAACTAAGCGTTTTTATGAAAAAAAATGTCGCCTATATTTTGACCTGTGTTAATTATAATATACTCCACCCTGATACCAAGTTTTGTAGCAATCAGCCCAGTAGTTCTCGAGTTAAAAACGGACATAGGTAACTATAGGTTGGTGCATACATATAGGCATACTGTCAGGCACTTCTAAAGTACATATAGAGTATAGGAGATAAGTTAAATGTGTTTTTTTGTTTGACCTTATTTTTTCACCTCAAAACAAAACAGAGCGACGTGAGTTTTTGTGTGGAAATAGTTGGAGAGCTGAAGTGTGACTTTGGCTAGGTACTTTTTACCGCACATAATATCATCATTTACGGGGGTTAATTAAAATGGGACCGTGGAAGTTTAGTGCGAAATTCAACGCAGTCGAAGTGTAAATTTGTACCTACCCTACCTTTTATATCAGACTAGCTTCTGCCCGCGCCTTCGCCCGCGTTTTTCCGGGATGTAAAGTAGCCTTATGTCCTTTCCCGGGACTCCATCTATCTCCATGCCAAATTTCTTCCAAATCGGTCCAGCGGTTGAAGCGTGAAGAGGTAACAGACAGACAGACAGACAGACAGAGTTACTTTCGTATTTATAATATTAGTTCGCATTTATATATTCGCTATAGCGTAGGTAGCCCCGGACCTGCCCTACAAACGGTGTTTTCATACAACCTGTGTCCTGCCTGTCAAGAACACGACAAAAAAAGATAAGGCAAATAAGTTGCTGCCTGGTGTAATTCTGAAGGTGAAGATGTTGTGTGTAAAATTTTGGTGATTCATTGTATTTAACGTATATTACCTACTTGGAAATAATATCGTCGACTCAATCTCGTACCTACCTAAACGCGTGAGCAAGACAGTCGATAGGGAATAAGGCGCCGGCTAAACGGTAGGCAGAGCCAATCCCGTGGTCTAGATACGATCAGATATACCTATTCTGTTCTGTAACAGTGTCAAAGATGCCTTTTCTCTTTACGAAAGCCTTGACTGCACTCCATGGACCGTGCGAAGTTACAGCGAGGAAGTACCTATGGTGCGGCGCACGCGGAGGCCTTCACTTGCGGTCGATCTGGGGCTATATTCGAAGTCTTAAAATAGGGATCTCCCTGTTTATCCAGATTTAAAGTTCAACTTGACGCGTCAGCGATACTATAGGGAACAGCGAGATCCCTATTTAAGACTTCGAATATAAGAATAAGAATAAGAATATTTTATTAAACAAAAATACACAGTTACAAGATATAGAAATATCCGGTGGATCCCAAACTAGGCTGAGCCTGTATCTTGGGGCCCACAGAGTCGATTTGACAAATTCACATTGATACTAAATTGAACACTGAGACATAAACATTTAGAAGAAGAATAATAATATAACTATTTACAATTTTTAAAAAGTGGGTATTTGATATTGGTAAGTAATTTAGTTAGAATATAAGTACCTAAGGAGTGATTAATTTAATCTATAATTTATACAATAAAAGAGGTAGTTTACGTAGAACAAACTTGTTTATGGGTCTGTGAGTATGGGCGTGTGTGTGTGTGTGTGTGTGTATTAGTGGATAGTTTTTTGAGTGAAAAACAATAGTACTTATAGGTTTCATTTCCGGGAAAGAAAACAAGATCACGACGATGGTGATGGTTTTACTGAGTGATGGATATAGGCCCTGACTCGCCGTCATAAAACATGAGGCGAATGGGGGCCACCGTATTCCTGGTCACTAGTTGGCGCCCTATCTGCAAGGTTTTGGCTGTAAATGTCAACGTTTTGTCATTGAATACAATAGTGTCAATGTCACTGTGACATTTGACGTTTCGGAGACCTCAGTGTTACCAATTATCGTGTAATATGGCACATTATGTGCTAAATTGGCTATGGGTGAAAAATGACAATGTGCTCGATTTTTTTTTTAAGGATAGGATTAACCTTCCGTATCAAGAGAAAAAAATCTCAGAATTTTCCGTGCCGTAGATTCTGCGTAAAAAATAAAATTAGTTTTACGTTATATCCCACTCACTGCTGGGCACAGGCCTCTCATCACAAGAGCGTTTGGGCTATAGACCCCACGCGGGCCCAGTCCGGATTGGGGCCTTCACAGACATCTTTGAAATACTACGCAGATGCGTGCAGGTCCCCTCAGGACATACATGACAGGGTTTATCTATATATATAAAACAAGAAACTGACTGACTTACTGACTGACTGACTGACTGACTGACTGATCGATCAACGCAGAGCCGAAACTACTGGTCGTAAAGAGCTGAAATTTGGCATGTAGGTTCGTTGGGAACCGTAGGGGAGCACGAAGAGAGGATTTTTGGAAATTCCCCCTTTAAGGGGGTGAAAAGGGGTTTGAATGTTTGTATGAAACTTCTAAACGGCTAGACCTAGAAACATGAAATTTGGCAGGGAGATTTTTTTTATAACGTAAGTGAGCGTAATTAAAGAATTTTTGGAAATTCCCCCTTTAGAGGGGTAAAAAAGGGGGATAAAAGTTTGTATGAAACTTCTAAACCGCTAGGCTTAAAAATATCAAACTTGGCAGGGAGGTTCCTTTTATAACGTAAGTGAGCATTAATAAAGATTTTTTGGAAACTCCCCCTTTAGAGGGGTAAAAAGGGGATTAAAAGTTTGTATGAAACTTCTAAACCGCTAGGCTTAAAAATATCGAACTTGGCAGGTAGGTAACGTTAGTGAGCATTGATAAAGGATTTTTGGAAATGTCTCATCTAAAGGGGTAAAAAGGGGGTTGAATGTTTGTATGTAACTTCTAAACCACTGGGCCTAGAAACATGAAATTTGGAAAAAAAGGTTTCTTTTATGACATAAATGAGCTCTAACAGGGCTCTAGGAATTGTTCCCATATAAAAATGGTCCCACATAATGTGTTATTTGGGAAGCAATTTAGAGGGCACAGGCCTCCCCTCATCAAAAGAGGGCAGTGGGACGCAAATAGGCTGTAGTAGTAGTAGTAGTAGTAGTAGTAGCAGTATTTAGAGGGATACAGTATTAATCTTTATCAATTGAAATCTTAGGAGTTATCGAAAAGAAGATGAATTCAGCGCGTACTTAGCTGACCCGCAGCGGCCTTGTGGTTGGCCATCCGTTTGCAATGCTTATTACGACCAGTAGTTTTTCAATACGAGTTCAATATGAGTGGCGCGCACAACCGAGTCCCGGGGAAGGAAACCAGCTACAGGTTCAGTGTTTATCCCGGAAGAACGCTTAGATCCCGCGGGAACGCTATAACCGAATTCCACGCGGACGAAGTCGCGGGCAAAAAGCTAGTAGATAGATATAGATTGAAGATAAGATAAAAAAAACATTTATTCAAGTAAGATTTTTCAATCACTTTTGCATCGTCATTACAGTACAATTGAATTTGATATATACTTAGTTATCATTTAAATACATATTACCCGCCGCAAGCTTCTTCATTGAACTTGCAACTGTATTTTTTAAGTTCCGGAGGGGCAGTTAGTGGCTTCTCGGGGTAGTTTATTATAATATAAGTACCGCCTTGGATTTTCTTTTTGGTGTGAAAAATAGCTTACGTCCTATTCTCAGACCAACTGAACATACACTCGAAATTTCATAAGAATCGGTCGAGCCGTTTCGGAGGAGTTTGGTTACAAACACTGTGCTGTGACACGAGAATTTTATATATTAGAAGATTAGCTGACCGTACCGCCTTAGATTTTTTTTTGGGTGGTATGATGATATGAGAGGAAGCCTGTGCCCAGCAGTGGGACGCAAATATGCTGTAGTAGTAGTGTAGTAGTAGTATTTTATGTGGTATGTCTAGTTAAGGCACGAGTTATGAGTTTGTGGCCTTCGGGGTGGACATGACTCTGGGGTCATGGGCCAAAGGGGCGCTGGGGCTCCACAGGGAGCTAGGGAAGCGCTTGAGGGAGGCAACGGGAGACCCTCGCGCCGGCAGCTTTCTCGCGCAAAGACTGGCTATTGCCATACAGCGAGGGAATGCTGCCTGCATGATGGGAACATTGGGAACCCTACTTAAGGGCCCTAATTTAGGTTTTTAGTTTAGTGTATAATTTTAGTGTACATAATAATGTATTTGGTATTGTACTTTTAAATTATGTATATTTCGTTTAATACTTGTTTATTTAAAGTTAATTTTAGTTATTTTTAAGTAGTTTAATAAAATGGTTCTACTTAAATCCAAATCGATTATCTAAATGTGTTTCCTTCCCTTCCGACTTAGACCTGGGTTCCTTTATGTCCAAACGCCTCGTTTTGGCTACAGACGGTTAAAATTTTAAAGATTCTATAGAGAATAGGGAACTAATGTCAAATTCCATAGGGAATATTTTGTGAATATAGGAACGGCTAGGCTTTAGTTATGCACCAGTGGGCTTCAGTAGGTACCATAATGATCGTCGAGTTGATGACTGACGAAGTTTTATTTTGCAAGCCTTTACGAAATTGTTACAAACGTCGAAAATACCTGTGTCCAAGGATTAGATGTGCCTATAACAGACCTTTTAGTATTTATAAGTAGTTTTCGCAGGACATTTTCTTAGGAACGGAAGATTTAATGATTTGGACAGTCATTTTGTACAGTCGACGTCAAGGATTTACGCTTTTGAACCTTAATAACAACTCTACTACTGCAGCCTTGCGTCCCACTGGGCACAGGCCTCCTCTCATCACGAGAGGGTTGGGCTATAGTCCCCACGCGGGCCCAGTGCGGATTGGGGACTTCACACACAACTTTAAATTACTTCGCAGATGCGTGCAGGTTTCCTCACGATGTTTTCCTTCACCGAAAAGCTCAGTGGTAAATTCAATTTGAATACATAATAACAACTCAATAGGTTGTAAAACTGTAATTGAACATTTCTTTTCTTTTATTGATTGCGCACGTATTGCGCAAAAATAAAACACACATACATATACCTAAATGAAGTTATGTCGTATGATCGTATCAGCTAGATAGATATCTGTGTCTGTAAATGATTCGTGGATAATTCACACGAAAAAAAACAACATTACACAGCAATATATTTACCTATCACAGCAGCAGTGTTTATTTTTCACTAGTCGGCCCGGTGAACTTCGTATCACCCGTAGGCGCTTCTTTTTTAGCTGTTCCTTTTGACTTTTCCCGGTATTTTTTGCCGACCTTTTGATAACATTATGCAGTTTGTAGATACAAACTACATAATCGTAACTAGATATATCCATTGCACTTCATTGAAAGCATGGTGCGCTCATGCGCTTGTATGGAGGCTCATACGCATCACGTCTACCGCGCACGCGCCGCGCGCCCTTCGGCCGCTCTTGACCGCACCGTGACACGCGCCCGGCGCCCGCGCACGCTGATGCGACGACGCGAGCTTATCACTCGAGTCATGCACACATCACCGTATCTACCGGGTCGACACTAAAGATCATGTAGGCTTAGACTTTTGGTAGCACTTACTTACTTTCGTAATGGTTCGCAAATCCATGGAGTCGCCATAATGTTGAAAATTTTAAATGCACTTTTCTTTTTTCAGTAAGCATATACGGTGGTCCTCATTGATACCGCACCACGATGTCACATTTATGAGTGAGATGAAACATGAACATTTTTTTAATAGACTAATGTCTCGCTACCCAAGTAACATTTTGGCCCTATAACTTGGGTTATCATCACTAAAAGGTCGAGTAAACGTCGTATAAAGGTTTTAGCGGTGACTACCAGTTGTATAAAGGCGTTCGGGAACACATTCTTGCTCTATAAGCTAAAGAGCCAAATTATCCTATAAATTGTTGATGTAAAGGTTTATAGAACCATTTTATAGGGCTATTATAGTCAAGTGCTATAAAAACTTCAAATATAGCCACTAAAGAGCTATTTTACTGTATAAGAGTGATTGAAATCACCATTATGTATCTAATTTGCGCTATAAGGTTTCCCGGACAACCGCTATAAATCTTGCGTTTTAGCAGTGATGAACGTTCTACTATACAAGGTTTTTGCGATATTGTGGTTCCACAAATCACTTCTATAGTACATGGTCTTTAGTAGCCATAATGACGCCGTAATAGAGCGGTTTTGTTTTATAATCGATTTTTAGGACATTTTTATAGTACTTAAAAGTGTTCTAATTGTTTTTGAATCCCTATTATAGGCTCGTACGATAGTTGTGACTATGACTCTTTTATATGGCCAAAACTTTCTATAATGGAGTTTGTAGATCGGTCATAGGATAAAAAAGCACATAAAGGAAGTGAACAGTTACTTTTATACTCAAACTTTGACATGACAGGAATCGGAGGTACTATAGTGAGCCGATAAGACCCACGGATGTACTTAATGGCTCTAAAGTAGAAATGTCTGTGAATTTAATTTTATAATATGAATATATTTTATTCAAAACTCAATTAATCGAGGGCGCATTGAAAATACTAAGCAAATCAAATACTATTCTATCAGTAAAACTTTATTCGCACGTGCTTTTTGCAGCATTGATCGAAATATTAAATGTCTAAATAAGATAACATAAACTTACCGCGATAGAATATTACTCCTTTATATAATTGAATTATTTTTGTTGTCCGTCAATGAAGTTCACAGCAAAAACACACAATACCAAACTTTGCCGAGAAAGCGCCTCAGTAGGAATCACGGATTCTACTATAGACTAAAATAGGACTATAAGGGAATCAACGAACGCTACTACAGTATAAAAAAGCACTACATTAGCGTTACTGTGGCCCGTATGTCACTAAATTGTAATACGAGTCATCATTACATCACCTTTACAGACCTAAAACGTCACAACTAAAGCTGCTATGGTTCCACTATATCACTAAATGGAGATATAACTGCGCCAGATCGGCTTTACTCAACCTTCTATGGCCTTTTATAGGGCTAAGGTGGTGTTTTGAGAAATGTTCTATGGGCTACTATAGAACCAGAAATTGTTACTTGGGTAGGCAAAGGGCAAAGGCCTCCCCTCTTATCTTACACATTTCTTGATTCTCAGCAAACTGGAAACAGCTTGCTTCGAACTAATCGAGGTCGTCTCGCCATCTCCTCTTCGGTCTGCCTCTGCTCCTATAGCCGGAGCTCCAATCTGAGGCACTTTTGGGCCACCATGTCATGTTCAGTCCCGTCTCATTTGAGTTATCCGTTCTTTATTCCCACATTATTATGTGGGAACATGAACATAACATTGACATGAAAAACGCAATGTGATTACAATTTAAATTGAAGAATGAAGATTTTTTTTTATTTGTAAACATGTTGCTTTCGTAGACCAAACGAGTGATACTCATTAGACTTCAGTCTTTGGACGATACTAGAGACTAATCGGAGGTCACCCGGAACACGGGCTGAGTGAGAGTGAGAGGTACCTACAGCGATTAAACCAATCACAAACCTATAATAACTTAATAAGAAAAAAGTATTTCGCTCGGCTAGAGCCATATCCATTGCAGTTGGGTCACTTACTTTATTGCTCAGAATAGGTATACCCAAAACCAACAAGGCTTATTCGTTGGGAAGCAAAAGGTATCCCCATGACATCGTTTCGCTTACCGATTGAGGGTATGGGTATGAGGGCCCAGAAGAGGTCTATTCCTAAGAGCGTCATCCATGCCAAGCGGTATATTATGGTACGCCTATAATGCAAATATAATTTGTAAGTATGTGGAAATTTCGAAAAAAGGCCTTCTGCTTGGTTTGTAGCGGCGGTTTTTCTCAAGTAATGGGTCTAGGAAGCGCTGGTAAATTCTTCTTCTGACGTGTAAAAGTGCCCCTATGTGGCCTATTTGCTGAATAAATGAGTGAATTGAAAGAGACGTCCTGATAATTTGAAGTTCGTCACCTACCTAAATAACAGGACATTAGGAATTCAAACTGAAATACAAATTCTCCTGCATGTTTAAGACAAAGGATCTTAAGTACTTAATACAATTGATGGGTCTCTATCATAATTGGCTTGGCGAAGTAATCAAGTGGCAACGTGACGCCCATTTCCATGGTTAATCGCCATAACCGCCACATGATACGAGATAACATATGCTAACAAAAAATAATATGTTTTATAGTTCCGATACTTCCGATATCAATTTGTTTCTATTAAAAACTTGTGGGGGGAATTGTTGAACAATACCTTGTAATTAAAATCGTGAGATTAAGATGAACACTGCTACTACTGTAAGTATACTAGGTATATATCTAAATATCGTGTCAAAAATAATGATGGTTCCGATACAGTGCTGCATGGCCCCGCCGCCCTTACAAAAATGAACAGAGATTTTAGTAGCGCGACAGTATCCCTGCCCTGAATCCAGTGGGGTTCAGCAATAGTGACTTCTTTACACATTTTATGAATTCTGAATATCTCAGTTGCCACATTCATTATTAGAAAGAGTGATCCTCAGAGATAAGCGTTAGGTCGGTGGGTACTCTTGGTCTGCTGGCGCTGGGAGTTTCCATTCACATTATGTTGATCGACAAGCACAGTATTTATTTTAATAAAATAACGAATGTTTTCGTTATGTAAACCATGTGCCCGAGTGCCTACAGCGCGGGGAGATAAGTGCGTCTTATTAATCGGGATCACCGGACTCATCCTTCAGTCGCCATTGAGTGCTCGCCAGAGCTCGATCTTGGCTCGGAGTAAAATGCCTTATCTTCATTAACAAACTTACTTACAAATAAGTAAAAAAATAATTAAAAATATATATTTAAGTACTTTTTAGTAAACCTTTTCACTGTGATATAGTTTGATCTCTTTATTATTTGAATATGGAATTTTTATCGCGGAAAGTCAGATCCAACGGGAACATTGACAGCCGTCAGTCGAATGGCGCGGCGTGTTTGCAGAGTACACGGTAAGTTCGTCGGCCTCGTCTTGATCTCTGTACCTAATCGTGTTGGACCGATCACTTGCTCAACAATAGTGTGATTTTCTTAAGCTTGACATTGGCGGAATTATCGTCAATCCCGTTGGAGCGATAATCACAATAATTAAATTGAATTTGGTCGGCCTCCCCGGGCCTACGATCACCAGTGTAAGTTCCATAACCGTGCTCATCATTATTCGTTCATTAGGTAGGTACGTCCTTGCCACCGTTGTGGTCGCTTAAGAGTGTGGTTAGCGGCTAGATCATGTCGCCATATCCTATCAGCGAGAGCCGCACCTTATGAAAGTATTTTACGTTGTAAACGATACTGAATAGAGGTTACAAAGTAATAAAAACATAGTGCTCAATTTTTTGTTGTTTTTGTCTGTAGCCGTGGCGCAAGCGGTGGAGGTTTTCTTTATCCAAGTGCGGAAAATAAAGTACGCTCACTCAGATTTATACTTGTATAGCTTTGTAGACGAAGTAGGATACCTACATATTTAAAGTATTGCTGTAACTCGAGTGTTCGCTCGGACCGGTAACTATAGTGGTCGTCTCACGCGGCTAGAGCTGAGTTATAAGTTTGCGTTATTTCAAACGCTCGTATAAGCTCGTTTTTGGAAGCGCATGTAAGTAAGTATCTAGCGCGCATGTTGCCACACACGAGAGTTGCCTCTGGACAAACATCCATTGCAAGCAAACAATAGGGATGACGACAGGGTAAAGAAATCGAAATTCTAATTAGTCCGTCAGTTAGGTAATAAAAAAATATTAGACACGTATTTTTTGTTTTATCAAATTAACAAAGAATGACCAAGTTAAAACTCATTAAAGTTGGAGAGTGAGGGCTAACTACGTCACCGTTAGGTATAAATCGTACCTAACCGTGACGTAACGCGACATTTCAATTCAATATATCTCTGTATAAGTTTGATTACGTGAAAAAAGAAAAAATACGTGTCCAATACTTTTCAATAATCTTCCCTGATAGACTAAGGGAAAATAATTGTCGTCATCCCTATTAATAAACTGTTTTCTCTTTATTTTATCAGTATATCAGTATATTACTCGTATGACGTAAGGCTGTGTTTTCCGCAGTGGATGTCGCGGCCAGTGGTGCCAGTGGGCGCGTGTGGTTGCGCGGGCGCCGGCGGCGCGAGCCGGGCCTGCCCGGCGCGGTAGGCCGTAGCTCGTAGAGCGCCCTCGTAGCCCGTAGCTCGTAGCCCTTAGTGAAAGTAGACCCCGTAGAAGCCTATATTGATACATTGATAGATAGCAGGTACATAGTTGTGATTTCTACAACTGATCTCACATTACCAAAAAAATTAGGTGCAGTTGTATAGAAAAACATGGGATACTTTACAATAAACAATAATGTATTGTCGAGTACTTATTCTACCATTTTTTTGTCACAAAATATCCTCCGTTTTAGCATTGTTCGTACTAGGTCTTATTTTAATTAGTTTAGTTAGTACCTAACCGAATTCAAGTACCTTAGGAATTCGGTTACAGAGCCATCGCATCGTAAAGTAATCGTAAATTATTAGTTAGTTAAAATTTTCGTAGCACAATTTTTTCGTTAATAGGTATATGTAACATTTTGTCCGATGACGACTGAATAAAGAACCGTCAAATTTTAACCATTCGTAGCCAAAACTAGGATATAGACCCTAAGAATTGGGTTGGTGAAGTTTTTGGAAAAGGTGTATAAATTATATTTTTATGTAATAGAGGTCTCTCCAGGGATCACGGAATAGCGCAAAATATGTTTTTATTCCCTATAATTTTCCCGGAGAGATTTTTTAATCATCGTTGTGACATTTCTTACCATTACCCGACCGTACAGAACGTGGCCTTGGTCTTCAATGAAAAATGTAACTCAAACGAACGAAGTGTTTTGTGTATATATTTAGGTACCGACCGGACCTAAAAATGAACGCAATACTAATATTACTAATAGATGCGAAGGTAACTCTGTATGTGACCTCTTCACGCTTCCGCTGTAGCGATTTAGGTGATATTTGTTATGGACATAGTTGGAGTCCCGAGGAGCTACTTTTTGTCCCGGAAAAACGTATAGTTCTCGCCAGAACGCGATAACCGAATCCCACGCGAGAGAAATCGCGGGCAGAAGCTAGTCATAATATATAGCCATTTATAATGTAGGTATAAATCCAATCTTATTCGTAAGCAATATTGATTTTCATTTCAGGTTTCAATGGATACATAATGTTTGGTCTAAAGGGTCACTGACCTAATTGATAATGAACATACATTAATACTTGTATAGGTACGAGTATGTACCTATCGTGCGGTTTGGTTTCAATAGTGATATTGATTTCGATACCCATGCATGACTCGGCACATACATTATTTACGGCTCTTATTATGAGAAATTAACAAGAAATCAACATTTACCTACATTGTAAATATTGTAATTTGTAACTTAGCGGCCTCATAAACGGAATGATGGCATGTATGACTCACTTTGGATGAACAACATTAAAGTACATTTGTTATTGAAAATTAAGTATCATTTGATAAGACTTGAATGAAAATTAGAAAACACTGCAAGTATTAAGTACGGTATTTAAATATTTTCGAATCGTTTTTCAACCTTATATTTGTGTTATGGTACATTCCCATTAGTCAGACTATGGAATGTATGTTGTTACGTGCGTTCGTGCGTATTACTAAATAGGAAAAAACGTATTTTCCCCGTATTTTTATATTTGAGTAAATGGATATACAATCCAAAGCGAATAGAAAAAAATGTTTTAAGTACTTACATAAAAAGGAAATCAATTTTATTTCTTGTCTGTTTCGTTATCGATGACCACATTCAGAGCGCGCCCACGCGCCATCTGTTATCGGGTGGCCGCAACCGCTCACGAGAGTTATCGCTGAAAAATTTTCCCGCTTTCCCAGGAGCGAGTGCGCTATGAGCCCGGCGCCCCCCACCGGGCCAAACAAAACGGCGGCGCTCGCTGCGGCGCGCCAGTCGCGGGCCACTGCCGGCGGGAAGTGCACGTCTGACTTCATGGAGCGCGACCGACTGGGGCTGTGGGGCAGCGGCGACGGCCAGGCCGCCAGCCGGCTGTCCGGCCTGGACCGGCTGAAGCACCCCGGCCTTAACAAGGTAACTTACTTACCCGCTAGGCTCCCTCCGACCGCCGGTTACTCGTGTACTCGTAGGTCATGGTCGCGGAAGCACCCACCGCCTGCTCTTTCCACGGCGGGTCGCCGCGGCGTCCGGTCCGCGCATTGTCATGTTAATGTTTGTTTGCACGCCGGTGCCAAAGTTCACGTGTACTCGTGTAGTGATCGCTCGCCTGCAAACTTTCACCTAACTTTACGGTCTTTGTTTACATGCCTGAAGATAATTGTAAAAATAACATGGAAACTTATTTGAGTAGCTTTGTCGGCTGAAAGTAATTTTTTGTTTGCATTAGATTTTAGATGTTGTTGCCATGATCACACTTTTCATTATCCTCAATAATAGTTAAGTGTAAATCTTATACTTTTAACGCGCTAATCTTGTATATTTATTTATTTATACGATGAAATCTGTAAACATGGGGATGGGGATCTTCAAGAAGCGAGTGAATAGAGCTCTTAAAGGCCGGCAACGCATTGGCAACTCCTCTAGTGTTGCACTTGTCCATGGGCGACGATGACTACCTCCCATCAAGTAGCTCGTCTGCTCGTTTGCCCCTTATAGTACCTATAAAAAAAAACATAAGTATATGGTTTTACGCGGGTGAAAAATCGATCTAACTAGATAGTAAGAAAACTAATTTTCTTTTCATTCGAGCAAAGATAGGTCGCCCCAGTACCTACTATGCCTAAAAGAACGTAAAGTTTCATTTCAATCAATGATCTTGTTTTTTGTTTTGTACCTACTACATGTTGTTTTTGTTATCTAAACGAGATTTCATTTAATAATCTTATTTCTTGACCTTCAGTCATATCCAAACATTGACAGTATTTTCCTTAGCTACACTACACTTTCGGTCGGGGGTGAAGGAAAACATCGTGAGGAAACCTGCACACATCTGCAAGTAATTCAAAGATGTGTATGAAGTCGCCAATCCGCACTGGGCCCGCGTGGGGACTATAGCCCAAACCCTCTCATGATGAGGGGAGGCCTGTGCCCAGCAGTGGGACGCAAATAGGCTGTAATAGCAGTAGTAGTACACTACAGTTTCCTGAAAACACATTATAAAATGGTAAATAGTACATACCACATAGAAGTATTACATATTCATTGGTCGGATAGTGAAACTATCATACAATATAGGGCCTAATTTGCATACTCAGCTATTGCTACTATTGCTAGTAAGTAGGTATATGGCTAAGTAGAGCTACCTCTACTGCGAGCCATATGTAGTACGACCCTTTGTACGTCCCCTCCAGACGACCCTCGCTGCGGGGCGCGGGCGGCGGGGCGAGGCGTCTATGAATGAGCAAAATCCGGTACCTACTGAACAAACGACTCCCTTCGAAGACTGTCTCAAATATTCGTCATATTTTTTACTGCCTCTGGCTGGTCATTTTGACTATGTACTGGCCCCCCGCCCCGGCTTTGCTTGGATAAATTATACTCATAAACCTTTTTACAATTTATTGCCAACAGAGAAACTGACAAAAGAACTATATTTTTGGAACACCCGACGGACATACGAGAGCATTTTATGCCCAAGCTGCTGTTTCCAACTGATCTAATATCATGAGCCTTTTGACGATTTTTTTTAATTGATACCTATGTAATGAGACTTACCTACTCTTTAATTTTTCGCCTTTATGGGTTGTTCTTTCGTACTCTTTAACATCACTAACTACTGAACGGGTTTGATTAAAATTTGACACGGATATAAACTACACCTGGTAATAATAACTTCGTATCGTAATTTTTCTACGCAATCGTCATTTCCCACACCAACTGGGGTGGGGACCAATTTCCTAACTTCAACTACTTCAAGGACAAAGACTGTATCGTTTCGACCCAACTGAATTGTGTTCTACTGTGGAACCTTTACACACTAAGGCCCATATTAGACTAGGTATCATATAAATATTGTCAATGATCATAGAGATGGGATCCTATTTGAATTTGACAGCAAGCTTACATTTATGATCATATTTTTTTGTGTCATGTTGTTATTACACCGTCATAGGTTGTTCATGTAAATTTGACTCCTATAATATATATGAGCATATTTATATTTATTTATTTAAACTCTTTATTGCACAAAAAAATGCAGTATACAAAAGGCGGACTATACATGGTGGGTCAGAAAATATGGCAAATAATTACCCCCATATTTTTTTACCAACTCAAAAAAAAATTAAGACCTATACAATATACTTAGAATCGATAGCCGATACGGTGGGTTAATTATTTGCCATATTTTCTGACCCACCGTGTATATGATATTATATGATAGTCTAATAAGGCCTTAAGTGACATAGTGACACCCCACTGCCTGGCAAAGAAGATCATCATGACTTTACGTGGAATCGTCACGAATTCATCAACATTTGTACAGATACAGCGAGTCGTGTCGTGAGCGACTCTTACATACTCTTATTTTGCTATTATTGTTGAGCTCATATTTTGATGTTCTGACATATCTTTGGCCTCGACTGTACCAATGCAAATTTTACAGCTTTTGACAATATTTTCCCTGGCAAAGTGGGGGGAATTTAATAGACACAATGACTCACTAATTTTGTTATTTATTTCCTCAATTGAACAATAGTTGCGTAATTGCGTTATTTATGACGGAAGGAATACCCATGCATTTATTATTACACTGTACATGTATACACCTAGCCGTATTCACAACTTCGTCCGCGTAAAGCTAATATCTTGAAATGACGATTTTCGCATTAGTCATTTGGTGAGTTTTTTTATGTCAATTTTTTTATGTCAGTGCGAGCACTGCTATTTGGCGGCAGGTTAGCGGGGAAAGATGGTGGTACCTCCTCGGATGGACCTAGCACCAGGCCCTATCACTAGCAAAATCTCTTTTTTAAACAAGTCTGCTGTGTATGGCTGTAACTAGTTATAATTGGTTTTAGTGCGTGGCTTTAAAATATTTGTTAATTGCTTCCTAGAATCATTGCGGCGTACGGCAGGTAATTATATAGAGTATAGTAATTCACAGCTTCCTACTAAATTGAAGGGTTCGACTCGCTCGAGGAACATGTTTTAAGGCCATTTAAGGCCCTAATTATTGACGCCAATAATAGTCACCGCGTGACTAGGCAAACCGTAAGGTGCCCCGCCCCACCATCTTTTGATTTTTCAAGATATACATACAATTATTAAATACTTTAAATTAATATTATCTTTCATCATGGTATCGATTACTTTACTTCTTTAATAAACTATCAATTATCGTCAAGATGTTGACATCTTTTCACCTCGCAGTAGGCAGCCGGTGAAATTTATGGCACAGAGGCATTCCATCTTAGGCCTCAGGGTAGGCAACGCATTCGAGATATTATGGTTTCTTAATGGGGATCATAGGATTTCGGTGTCCATGGGCCGCAGTGATCACTTACCATCGGGTGGGCTGTGCGCTCATTTGCCTATGCCATCGACTTGAAAAAAAAGTCATTTTTAAGATTCCTTAACAATCGCATAGCATATAAATGTTAACCAAAATCAATTGCCATATGTCTGTATCCAGATGGTAGTGTTGGATAGATTTCGGCATGCATAACTGTTTTTGATAAAATATTTTAAACGCACGTCAGATCGTGAAGTTGTCCTAGACATTACGGAGCCATATCACGCTTCGGTAAACATCGGCACAAGCACAATTCACACGATACGATACGCGGTATCGCTAATTGTACTTAATAACTTATATTAAATGACAAGGAAATGTTTAAAAAATAACCAGATCTACATATATGTAAATAGTGTGACAAATACGGGTTTCGTTCCAGCGGAATTCGGTTTTAGCGATCCGGTGGCGGAATGCGTTTTCCGGGATGAAAAGTAACCTTGTCCTTTCCTGGGGCTCGAGCTATCTCCGTACCAAATTTCATTTAAATCTGTCCAGCGGTTTAAGTAAGTAAGTAACACTTTAAACGTGAAGCGATAGACAGATAGACAATCAGGCAGACTGACAGAGTTACTTTCGCATTTATAATGAGTATGAGTAATACCTATACAACAAGCTGCAATTTTTGTGTCTATATATTTTATATTGTATTATTTGTGTTGATATTATTATCTGGTTAGATTGACCCTGATCGACTGATTATGACTGTGGGTCAATGAAAGACAGGTAACAAGCACTGATCGGCGTCCGACGTCGGTGAGTAATGAGTGTGTGACATGCATGTAGTTCAAGGATTTAACATTAGAACGACACAAGGGCAGTAACACTCCTATTAGCGAGACCTACACTTTGCTTAATAGTTTATCGACGACATGATTATCTTATTGAAGTCAGCCTACTTATAATTCGGCAGTCATACAAAAACATTTCAACATGAAATTAAAAAAAAAACGTCAATGTCGAAATTTTAGGTCCAGTTGTTTTGGTGATCGAGTTGGGAGGATTTTTCGCCTATATTCTTAAATAATTTGAAATTAATCATAAAATAATATAAAATATTTTTGAGGTCCTCATATTAAGGAGAACTTTCATTTGATATGATATGTGATGTACACGATGTATATGTAGTTTGAAAACTTTTTTTTTAACTTTTTCTGATGAAAAATGATGTCCATGTTTAAAATATATTATTTACGTTACTCGTCCGTCCGGGCTCTGTATTTTATTTTTGTGAAACCCTAAAAACCGAGTCAGTCCCTCTCGAAAGAATTTTTTCGTTTGTCGGAATATTTCTCAAAGGATTTGTGTCGAGATGTCGATCTTATGCGTGAATAATCCTCGCAAACGCCGTGAAATTGCGTCTTTCATGCAAATCGTTACTTTGGCGCGTTTTTACGTTGTTTCAGATCACCTATATGTACTGCCTAGATTATGTATTTTTATAAAATAGGTACTCAACAACTCGTTTGCGGCATGATTAGATACTCCGGGATCGCGTTTAGGCTGTTATCGTAGGCTTGGAATAAATTCATGAGCGAAACATGCTTCCAAATAATTAATACTTAACGTAGTCTGCATACTGCTTACACGCTGAAAAATTATCAATTTCCAGGTACCTTACGACTTTTTAGTTACCTATTTATCTATATTTAATGGTGTACTTATGATGAAATGATTCTTCTAAGCGTAGACAGGGAAATATGTATTCTTAACTTTTTCCATCGTATCGTAAAAGAGGGCTCGCTGCTATGCAGGAAAGTAGTAATAATGATGATGAAAATTCAATATTTCATCGAGACTGCAATTACCAATTTTCAATTGATCGCAAAGGTTCTCAACTTATTATACTTATTCAAACCTCGAACTTTCCGCTGCGTTTTCCATTTAAACGCAGCCTTTACGGAACTAAGCCGATAAAGGCTAATTATAGCGCCGGCACCCCAGCGTTTGTATTCCGGATTACCGTCGCCATACCGACAGATAACAGCGCTACAAGCCCCCGACTGTTAGTTTAACGCGTAGTCGCCACCCGAACCCAACTCATGCCAAAAAGTAACTTTATCCGCGTTCAAACAATCCTTTACAAGATATTATAACTGTGCAAATGACTTACGTACCTTGTACCTTGATCCAAATATATGCCGTGTATCTGTAATAATCTGTATAGTGTAGTGGCGGAGTAATTATCCTTGCATTGTCGACATGTTGAAAGTCACCTAGTACATAAAGAATGAGTAATTGAGCCATTTTGTCTAAGATCCCGGAAAAGTTATTATTACGAAGGTACAGTAACATAAAATATACATGTGCGTAAAATCAAATTATCTGGTTGTAACTGGGCATAAGTTTAACAACCGGCTGCCTATTGTAAAATCATATTGTTTCGATAGCAACAATGGAGAGATGTACCATGCTTTGGCTTTTTCATTAATTAACTTTAGAAGCCTTTTTTAATCAGAATATTTCTGTTTATCTTTATTTAGTTACACTTTAAAATTGAGGCTCTTAATTGGTATTGTTCAGCCATTGCATTTTTTATGGTTAATATTTCATGAAGAATCGACCACACATCTGCTATGCGAAGTAATTTAAAAAATGTGTCTCAGGTCCCCAATTCGCATTGAGTCCGCGTGGAGACAACTAGAAGCCAAACCCTCTCATGATGAGAGGAGGCCTATGTCCAGCTGCGGGATGTAAAAAGGCTATTTTGGTATTTTGGATCCATAATTACGCGTCTTATAACTCTTATGATCAGGGCGGCCGAGCCTTGCTCGGGTGAAAATGGCTAAAACCAAGTTTTCTCAGATATGAGACCGCTACTTAGCTGGATCGATTTGTCGCCCCCGTAAACCCCTAAACTTATTCCAAATTTCGTCCAAATCATTAGAGCCGTTGCTGAGATCGCTTGGATAAATAAATAAATAAAGATAGAAATAAACAAGATTAGCGCGTTTAAAGTATAAAATAAATAACTTTTATTATTAGGTACCTAACGCCTGCATCATCCGCTCATACAATAAGTATACTATGTCTGTTGTGAATTATGTTATCTTTAATAATTTATTACTCAAACTGATTGCATTGTTCCTTTGACTCATTCATGCGTACAGTCCATCGCAAAAGTGCAGAGTTTGACAGGTTAATGGTGATATTAGGTATATATTTGATTACCTAAACTACTACCTTTTTATATGATTTCCTTTTATAAAATACATAGAAATTCATCAGATAAATGACATTCTTAATGACTTATTATCTGACTAGCTGTGCCTCACAATCGTCTGCGTGGAAAATAAAATTGTCGATAACTTTTCTTTCCGATATCCGATTTTAATCAAATATAGCTTTATATGTATAGCTCTGAATGATGCTCTATCAACCTTTGAAAACTGCATTCAAATCGGTTCAGTGGTTCCGGAGATTAGCTCTAACAGACAAACAGACAGTGAGAAAGAAACAGAAAATTTACCCTTTTATTATAGTATAGATAGATAGATAAAGCAAATGAAAAGGTCAGATTGCACAATCGATGCAACTCTACAATCAATTAACTAACGAGATCGAGTATAATGGAATGCTGATTGACGAATGCCTGCCCACTCGGCTTCAGAAATATTGATAGGTACCTAACAAGTGGTTCATATCATATTTGTATATCTTGTATATGTACAAATAGGTACGTTATGCTACAACAAACTGGGCCTATATATACATATAATTGAAAAGCAATATCAAATTAAGGAAGCCGGGATGATAAATGTTTTTTTTTCATGTCATTGGTAGGCAAACGAACACACGTACCACCTGATGGTAAGCGATCACTGCGGCCCATGGACACCGAAAAAAGAATTGAGTCCCAAACGTTTTTGTTAGGTATTTCTCTTTATGGAACGCTAAAATACTATTACAGCATTATTTCACTTTCGTCGTTCACCATTGTATGTGTCACGAGTTATGTAATATTCTGACTGAAGCGATAAACAGTTAATGCAGTTAGTACGAGGGCGGTTTGATAAGTCAGTGACTTTAAGTAAAACAAAAACCATTTTAACATATAAACTTTTTAATTACAATTCTGATCTCCTTGGTAGCTGGCAGTTTTTTTTTTTTAAAGGTGGGAAAATAAAAAAGTTATGGAGGCATATGTCGAATACGATCGGAAAATTGTTGGAAAATGGAGAAAAGCGAATTTCGTGTGTTAATTAAACATTACTTTTTACGTGGAAAAACTATTAAAGAGACTGAAAACTGTTTAAAAAAATATGCTCCTTCTCATGGAATGGTACATAAGTGGTTTACAGAATTTCGTTCTGGGCGTGCCACTACCAATGACGCAGAACGCTCTGGTAGGCCAATTGAAGTCACCACTGATGATGTCGTGAATAAAGTTCACGATATTGTTTTGGATGACCGTCGAGTTTAGATTCGTGAGATAGCTGAGACTGTACACATTTCATCTGAACGAGTTTTTCATATCTTGCATAATATTTTGAATATGAAAAAGCTTTCCGCAAGATGGGTGCCGCGTTTGCTGACAGCCGATCAAAAACGACTTCGTGAAACAACTTCCGAGCAATGCTTAGCCAAATTCAAGCGTAATCCCAATGAATTTTTACGTCGTTTTGTGACGGTAGATGAAATGTGGATCCACCATTATACGCCAGAGACGAAAAATCAGTCAAAACAGTGGACTTCTGCTAACGAACGGGCCTCAAAGAAAGCTAAAACCGTTAATTCGGCAGGAAAAGTAATGGCCACTGTTTTTTGGGACAGCCAAGGGGTTATTTATATAGATTATTTGGAGAAAGGTAAAACAATAAATGGCCCTTATTATGCTACATTGTTGGAAAAATTCACCGCAGAAGTTGTGAAAAAACGGCCACATCTGGCAAAGAAGAAAATCCTTTTTCACCACGACAATGCCCCTGCACACTCGTCGGCAGTCGCAACAGCCAAATTAGTAGAATTGCGTTACGAAATACTGCCCCACCCACCTTATTTTCCGGATTTTGCCCCATGTGATTTTTTTTATTCCCAAACATGAAGAAATGGCTCGGTGGGAAAAGATTTTCATCAAAGGAGGGAGAAGAATAAGGAAGAAAAAAATTTTTGGAGGGGTTGAAAAAGCTGGAACATCGATGGATGAAGTGTATGGAGTTGAAAGGAGATTATGTAGAGAAATAAAATTAAAAAAGGTGAAAAAAATTTTTTTTTCTGCAAAAAGTCACTGACTTATCAAACCACCCTCGTAGAGTGCCGCACCTTTGTTTTGTACGGGTTTTAGCGTCTCAGCTGGGTTGATTGTTTAGTTTAGTAATTATGTTTGCGTAAACCATATATTGAATCACATAATTTATGAAACTCATAGCGTCTTTTCCCGTCTGACGTCATCCAATTTCCAATTTACCATTAATGGCCAGCAATAAATCATTTTCTATGATTACGACGCTTTTGCAAATTATTACATCTAGATAAGGCAGGGTCTGGTCAATTTTCATAAATTGTTAAATTATTTGGAATTTAGATGATTAACATGATTATTGAGTGACTATAGCTTCTGCCCGCGACTTCATCCGCGTGGAAATCGGTAACACCGTTCCCGCGGGAACTATGTGTTTACCTACCCCTATACTTCATTTCGTGGCAATCTGGCAATCCGACCAGTAAGCAGTTCTCGAGTAGATTTAGCATGTTTATAATGTGGTACAGATTGAACCGTTCCCTCGAAGCTTCGCTTCGGCAGGTGACCTATTTAAGGAGTCGTCAAGGAAGATTTTGTGAGCGTAATTTATGTTGCCTTTTCAACTCCTAAGCCTTTGAGTATATAGCCACTGGAGATGCCATAACGTCAACTCGCCGAACAAATTTTTTCGCCACTTTTAGCGGGGGGCGAGGTAAACACGTACAGCACACCACCAAACGACGCAGAACTCAACAGACACAAATTTTGCTGTTGCGATAAACGCACACTACAAAAAAAATCAACACATCAAAAAATACACGTAAACAGATAGAGTTTTCACGTAACTATGCAGCATACATATGCACAAGACTAGTGATGGGACACATCTGAAGAATGAGTCAAATGAGATAAGTAGATGAATGAACTGAATTATTTTATAGTATTTTATTTTATAATAAAATTGCTAAAGTGGAAATTCTGTACGTTGAAGATACCCAAAAACATATTAGTTTGTATGTATGTATGTCTGTAAGTATCTGTATTTGTGTCCTTAGCCCACACACAGTTTTTTAACTGTGGAATGAACTGTTGTCAGCAGCTTCCGGGCGGATACATATGTAAAAAAATTAAAGTAGATTGGTATTTGTAAGAGCCTACGTACATGAAATCTATATATATAAAACAAGAAACTGACTTACTGACTGACTGATCGATCAACGCAGAGCCGAATCTACTGGTCGTAGAAAGCTGAAATTTGGCATGCAGATTCCATAGGGAATATAGGGGAGCAATCTAAGAAAGGATTTCCCGAAATTTCCATAGGAACAGAAAAATCGGAATTTTACATTTTAATATCTCTGCGCATATGAAGTTGCGGGGAAAAGCTACTTATGTTATAACTACCCTTTTACCCGCGACTTCGTCCGTATGTACGGACGAGTTCTCCAATATATACACACTTTTACACCTTGCTCTCTTGTAATAAGGTCCAAAAGTGATCATATATTTATGAATTTGACTGTACTAAGAATTCAGGCAGCTAATGGTTCTAAACATAGCGATAGTTATAGGAAACCAAAAACAAAACAATGGATTTTCCCATGGGAATAAGATGTTTTCCCGTGGTAAAAAGTAGCCTATGTCACTCTCCAGCCTCCCAACTAACCCTAAACAAATCACGACATAAAACCTCTCCGTTGCGACGTGAAAGAAGGACAAACAAATGAACTTTCCCATTTATATAATACCAGCTTCTGTCCGTGACTTCGCCCGCGTGGAATTCGGTTATCGCGTTCCCGCGGGAACTATGCGTTTTTTCGAGATGAAAAGTAGCCTATGTCCTTTCCCGGGACCCCAACTATCTCCATGCCAGATTTCATCTCAATCGGTCCAGCGGTTGAAGCGTGAAGAGGTAAGTAACAGACAGACAGACAGAGTTACTTTCGCATTTATAATATTAATATGGATAGTACTCGTATGGTAGTATGGGCCCGTGTGGGGACTATAGCCCAAACCCTCTCATGATGAGGGGAGGCCTGTGCCCAGCAGTGGGACGCAAATAGGCTGTAGTAGTAGTAAGTATGGATAAGGGTCGTCAGCAAAATGCTCCGAACAGATAACACGTGTCAGTTTCCAAGAATTCTCCTTTATGGATCTTTTGGAAATTTAAAAGGATTATATGAAATAATGTATATAAATAATAGTATATGCATTACACATCACTCGTAGTCCCGAACTAAATATTGTATTCCTTTTACCTAGATCTATATATTTGCCAACATTTCTTTTCAAGATCAGAATAAAATTCAACATCGATGTCCACAGAAAAGTAATATTCACCTTCCAGGATTTAAATGTAACAAACATCTATACTTATCTACTAATTAATGGAATATGCAATAAAAAACTTACTATTAAATAAACCTCATTGATTGAATGAATGAATGATTCACTCAAAAGTTGAGTCGCTTTTTTGACTTTAGTCACATCCCTAGACCGATTCGCTCCCATTCATGTTTTCATTTTTCTGACGTTTACGTATCGCAAAAGCTTTTCTTTAAATAGAGATTTTACTTCAATAAAAGTTAGTAAAAATACTTATCTATGATAGGAAATGCGATTTTGTTGCGAATTTGAGCGATCAGATCGCCTTTTACACGAGAATACCGCACAAGACACCATTTTTCAGGAGAAACGTCTCGCGTCACGGAACGATGCAAAATGGCGGTGAAGTGACCTTCAAGTGGGTTTATATAAAGAGTTTGAACAGTTGAACCATGTACTTTGCCGGAGGGGATCGCCCATGCATGGCATCTCCAGTGGCTATATACTCAAAGCTCCTAAGCCGACGACTTTTCTCGCCGTAACTCCGTAATTTGCTCAGCCCCTCCCATTTTACATAACATAACGATGGGCTGACATTTAAATAGGTACTTAAGTTATAAATACCGTTGAGATTCAAATTACTTCAGGGTTTATAGATCTATAGCATTTATTTCATACTGAATTATTATACAGAAACTTAAACACTCAATAGTGACACTGTTTCATCCGCAGCAAAATATCGATTATTAGCCACCTGCGACGTTGCATTTGTAATACATTTTTAATATACTCCACCCGTTTCGGTCGTAGCAGCTTCATATATTACGTTAGACGTAGGTAGTGTAGTGTAGACTATTGGATTTATCGAAGCTTTATCGCTTTGCCATTTGAGCGGGATCAAGGGACAAGTGCGTGATTGAGGGGTGTGGAACTGAATGTGGCAGTGAAGTGAAGTCATGGGCGACTGGTGGCAGCTGACGCCGCGCCGTGAGCTCTACGCGGTGCCGGAGTGCCTGGCTGCTCTCGACTCCCGGGTGCGTTGAAAGTGCAATACTTGATACACATACCTAAATGCAGTCACTACACGAACCCACCCCGCCGCCTTAGGGTCGTACCGCGTGGTACCAGTAGCACTACTCCTCATGGTGCATCATCATCATTTCTGCCGAAAGACGTCCACTGCTGGACATAAGTAGGCCTCCCCCAAGGCGCGCCGCTCAGACCGGTCTTATGCCACTCGTATCCTTATGGTATGTCCAACGAATTTTTTTTAAACGCACCGTTTTAACAATATATGGTAAACGAAAATTGAAGTTCATTTGAGATTAAGCTTTGGTCTTTAAAATGTCAATTATGAAACAGTGATTTGATTGTTGTCTCACTAAGCAAGGTGGGCGTGGGGATTGACGACAACAGCGACTTCATTCCATCATCTAATTACAAGCCCATTTAAGTCTAATCCAATTTGTTTTGAATTAAAAACTCATTTCAATTTCCGTGCCGTGTTTGGGTACCTAAATCAATTAGCGGTCAATCGGACTACGGCGGTACAGAACGACTCAACTTATAGGTAAGGCGCGCCGGCGCGTGGCGAAGCCCTTACACCGTTTACACAGGGTCTATTATCGATTAATCAGCGCGCCATATTAATTGTGTGGAGCTGTACGCCACATTTGCGTGTGACGTCAGGGCCGCGCCTCCGGCTATACTTTACGAAATCCATTTTCAATCATGTTAATGTAACAAGTACTTACTTAACGTGTCAATAATGATATGCGAACTTTAAAATTTGGGGCTGGAATTTTAGCCGAAGCGGAACAAATCCGCGGTTTTTTGCAATCTTCTGCCATTGCGTGCTATTTGGCGAGTAAATTTACCTATTTGGGGTCACGGTAGTTAATTTTTAATACATACTTAGTACTTTTTATATACTTAACAACAAAATCTGTGTAAAAGTAGTTGTTACATTACAGAAACTGGTGATGAGAACTTATATCGTTGTCCTGAACCTAGTACAAGCTTTGCTTAGTTTGAGAGTAGGACACTTTGTGTGAAAATCCTAAGATATTTATTAATTTGACATTGTTACACTGTGAACATTAAAGTTAGGACAAAGATAACGCATTCATCCACAGGTAGGTACACTACCTAACAGCTTCGTAGATAGACGAGCTGATAACTCTTCCATGTCAGACAAAGTCATTTTAAAGTGACCCGTTGTTACGTGCACGGGTCAAAGTTCCGCCGTGACACGCGAGCTGGCGATAGTAGAAATTGTCGTGATTTTCATATTTATAAGTCAAAGGTTTCCGTGATCTGCTCGTACGATTGTGATATTTGCGGCGTTGTGCTCAGGTTTTGCCCGGAGTCGCGACTCGTTCGACCGCAGTTGAAGGTCGGCCGCCAGCGGTCACCTTCACGGCGCACAGCTGACTGCCGCGTTATCGGCGAGGTGTATTGCGCGAAATATCTTTTCCGGGGTCACTTTTCTTTATCAATGGGGACTTTGGGGACTAATTGGTCGCAGTCGGCTTTGCGAGACTATTTTAACCATTACTCTATTGGCGATTATATATTGGCGAGGTATCATTCCATGCTGTATCTCTATGATCCGTAAACACGGATTGATCCCAAAAAAGATTCTGTACTTAGTCTCAGCAAAATCCGTATTTTAGAATTTCGGATAATATTTGAATTGCAATCATCATATTAGTAACTCCTGCTAAACTGTATGTCTGTTTGAAGACTCCTCCAAAGTAATTGCCTGCCATTTGTTACCTACTTGAGGAGTTATAAAAAAAACTAATGAACCTCGTAATCTGCAACCTTGCGAATAAGTGTCATATAAAAAGCGTGTTAGTCACGATGCCAGGTCACGGATTTGGTTAGATGTAAGTGACATTGAAATCGAAAGGGAACATCTAAACTACGACCGACGCGTGATGCTTTTGAAAAATCAAAATCAATGACGGACACTCTTAAATCTAAAATGCAAAAAATGTATATTTCTTTGGCACCATCGATTGTACCATCATTTTGTATGGGCAATTTTGATCGTGCACGATGGTGGTTAATTAGCCGAGCTGGTTAAAATAGTGGCGTGTTTCAGGGGTTGGCGTTCACGATCGAGGAGCGCCAGGTGCTGGGCATCCACGGGCTGCTGCCGGCGCGCGTGAAGACGCAGGAAGAGCAGGTGCAGCTCTGCAAGCTGTCCATCGAGCGGTACGAGGACCCGCTCAACAAGTACATCTACCTCATGGCGCTGCTGGTAAGAGTCAGCCATTTTCATCCACAACAGCCTATTTACGTCCCTGGACACATGCCTCTTCTCATCATGAAAGGGTTTGGGCGGCGGAGGGTGCAGATTGGAGAGTTCACACACGTCCTTGAATTACCTAATACGCAGATGCGCGCATTTCCTCGCGATATTTTCAGCGAAAAGCTCAGTAGTAAATTCAAATTGAATTTCGCAGATAAGTAAACTCAGAGGAGCGAGCCTGGCCTAGATGACTCCGGCTCTTGAGTGATTCACCGAACATTTTGTTGAATATAAATGTGCATATTGTATGAAATTCTACAAGGCATTTATTTATTTAGATATGATATGAGTTTAAGTAGTACTAATAATGATCACAAGATTTGGCTATAATAGTATATACCCCGTCCAGATTGGGGGCTTTACATCACAATCTTCACATGCATCTCAGATGCGTGTGGGTTTTCTCATAAATGTTTTATCTCCCAAGTCACGGTAGTTTATTCATTTCAACTAACCGCCTCTTATGCAAGTCACTCCCACCTCCGAGTATGTGCGAATCTTTACCACGGAGCTTTTCGGTGAAGGATGCTTTTGTATACGTAAATTGTATAAACTTTCTTTGGTTGTGTGGACTTGTGGCGCATTGCACTCTATATAGGGTACTTGGTTATAATCTGTGGTATAATTTAGTGGTGATACTTTCCAGGATCGCAACGAGCACCTGTTCTACCGCTACATCGGTGAGAACGTGGCGGAGGCGATGCCTATCGTGTACACGCCGACAGTGGGGCTCGCCTGCCAGAAGTACGGGCTCATCTACCGGCGCCCGCGCGGCCTCTTCATCACTATCAATGACAAGGGACACGTCTACGACATACTCAAGAACTGGTGGGTCTACTTGACACTGGTGGTGAAACGCACCTTAATAGGGTTTATCCCGAAAGTCGCAAATCGATGTCAAATATTTCGCTGGTTTCATTAATTTATCAATATTAAACATTGATGATGATTTCGAACAGAAATAAATCGCCCTATAATTGACTAAAACATTAATTTACGTACCTTTAATTTCTACGCAGAATGCATGCAATCCATACGCAAGCGTAAAATAACGATACTCGTAGCTATGACGGATTAGTAACGTCAACGAGATAGGTCTAAATAGAATGAGGTTATCCTTCAATTTCAACAAATAATAGTTACCTACTAAATAAATTAATAAGATAATTATATTCTGATGTCTGGATGCCAAGTCGACGTTAACAGGCTCATCTCATAATGGTTGTAGGCCCGAGACGGACGTGCGCGCGATCGTGGTGACGGACGGCGAGCGCATCCTGGGCCTGGGCGACCTGGGCGCCTGCGGCATGGGCATCCCCGTGGGCAAGCTGGCGCTGTACACGGCGCTCGCGGGCATCAAGCCGCACCAGTGCCTGCCCATCACGCTGGGTCAGTAGTCACTCCGGCCTGGGCCCCTGGGCGCCTGCGGCATGGGCATCCCCGTGGGCAAGCTGGCGCTGTACACGGCGCTCGCGGGCATCAAGCCGCACCAGTGCCTGCCCATCACGCTGGGTCAGTAGTCACTCCGGCCTGGGCCCCTGGGCGCCTGCGGCATGGGCATCCCCGTGGGCAAGCTGGCGCTGTACACGGCGCTCGCGGGCATCAAGCCGCACCAGTGCCTGCCCATCACGCTGGGTCAGTAGTCACTCCGGCCTGGGCACCTGGGCGCCTGCGGCATGGGCATCCCCGTGGGCAAGCTGGCGCTGTACACGGCGCTCGCGGGCATCAAGCCGCACCAGTGCCTGCCCATCACGCTGGGTCAGTAGTCACTCCGGCCTGGGCCCCTGGGCGCCTGCGGCATGGGCATCCCCGTGGGCAAGCTGGCGCTGTACACGGCGCTCGCGGGCATCAAGCCGCACCAGTGCCTGCCCATCACGCTGGGTCAGTAGTCACTCCGGCCTGGGCCCCTGGGCGCCTGCGGCATGGGCATCCCCGTGGGCAAGCTGGCGCTGTACACGGCGCTCGCGGGCATCAAGCCGCACCAGTGCCTGCCCATCACGCTGGGTCAGTAGTCACTCCGGCCTGGGCACCTGGGCGCCTGCGGCATGGGCATCCCCGTGGGCAAGCTGGCGCTGTACACAGCGCTCGCGGGCATCAAGCCGCACCAGTGCCTGCCCATCACGCTGGGTCAGTAGTCACTCCGGCCTGGGCACCTGGGCGCCTGCGGCATGGGCATCCCCGTGGGCAAGCTGGCGCTGTACACAGCGCTCGCGGGCATCAAGCCGCACCAGTGCCTGCCCATCACGCTGGGTCAGTAGTCACTCCGGCCTGGGCACCTGGGCGCCTGCGGCATGGGCATCCCCGTGGGCAAGCTGGCGCTGTACACAGCGCTCGCGGGCATCAAGCCGCACCAGAGCCTGCACATCATGCTGGGTCAGTAGTCACTCCGGCCTGGGCGCCTGGGCAGCCCCGTGTTCCCCCCACCCTTTCGGTACGCCCATGGTGCTCGTCACACGAGTTTGCCCTAGTCTTGTGTACAGCGGGCAGGGTTACTATTGTATTAACGCATTCACTGCCACCGACGCATATGTGCGTTTTGCTGACTTTCCCGCAGTGCCTTGAACGCACATGTGCGTTGCAATGTTCCCTTAATGACAGATGTGGCACCTGGCGAAAGTTCGTAAAACAGAAGTGGCAGTGAATGCCTTAACTGAGCCATCCCCTCTTCAAATTGGAGTAAGTATGAATTTTGTAATGTCTTTGAGGAATTTGTATCTACTAACAATGATTCGAATAACCTTGGAAATTATTGCTTTATAAATAGTTTGGCTGGGCGAGGATATGATACATTTACTGCCGGGTGACGCATGGTATGACTTCCTGGCTCTTAAACAAAATATTCAATATTAGACAATAAAATTAAGATGATAGAAAATGAATTTTTTAGTAGGTATTCTTCAATATCTATACGCCTGTTGCTGTTTTTCTGTACGAAATTGAACCTTATGTGCGCCACTCGTATCTATAGAACTCGTATTGAAAATTTACTGGTCGTCTTCCGCATTGCAAAAGGATGGTCAAACGCAATCAATACCGTTGCTGTTCAGGCAGCCGTATAGTCTCCTGACATATCATATAGGTATTATGATGTACTCTATGACTAAGTAGTTTTTTATTATAGAGAGTTGTTAATATGTGGACGACCTGTTTGCAGACGTGGGCACGAACAACCAGACGCTGCTGGACGACCCGCTGTACATCGGCTTGCGGCACGAGCGCGTGCGCGGAACCGCCTACGACCAGTTCCTGGACGAGTTCATGGACGCCGTGGTGCGCCGCTTCGGACAGAACTGCCTCATCCAGTTCGAGGACTTCGCCAACGCCAACGCCTTCCGGCTGCTCGAGAAGTACCGCAGCAAGTGAGTATGCCTTCGACATTTTCGACAATAGGTACAGCCATCGGCACCGAACTTGAGCGGTGCCTTCTATGCGCAGAAGGTGGCGACCCGATCAACGACGCCGCTGTAAGCAAGGACCTTAATGCTCTAGCTGCTGGACAAATTAGGTAATGAAAGAAAAAAACCAGCCAAGTCCGTGTCGGGCCACGCGCAAAGTATAGGGTTCCGAAGTTGACGATGCCCACAGTACCTTTCTAAGACTTATTAGCATCTAGCTAGCCTGTGGTATGAATGACGTGCCCGCCCGACGCCCCTGCCGCTCGAGAAAAATCATCATCATAAGTTGGTCGACTATTACTCGAAAGTTTGTACAGCCTACTTAGCTGTGATAGTTTTCCTTTCAACTACGTTATATATGCCACAACCGTGATTTTTTTCAGCCTTCCAAATACCACCATTTAGCTGGCAGGGGGGGGGGGGACACGTGACCCTAACAAAAAATAGCACTTTAAAGCTTAATATTTCACAAACGCATCACTTAATCAAAAAATGGTTTTAACAAACCCACAATATTTTTTCAAGGCCTTTTCAACGATATGCCGCACCATATTTCAACATTTTATTGTACCACTTTGTCAGCGTAACTAATATGCATATTCATGCCAAATTACAGCTTTCTAGAACTAAGCATCTCCGAGCAATAGTGCGGACAGACGGACGGACGGACGGACGGACGGACGGACGGACATGGCGAAACTATAAGGGTTCCCTGTGGACTTCGGAACCCTAAAAAAGAGTTAATATTTTCCCAGCGAGGCATATCATGTTACTAGTCAATAATAATAACCTAAACAGTTGGCTTAAAAGGATTCTTATCGTCTAAAAAGTCATTCACCGAATAATATGCCTTCTTTAAAAGGCGGCACTTAATGAACGACTTAACTTTTTAAATGGCATATTAGCAACATTAGAAGGCAATTAAAAAAAAAATCGTATACAGTTCCCAACTATAATACGTATGGCAAATAAAACTATTTCATATTTCAACAAACGAAGAGCTCACTTTACGAAGACGGTAACCAGTAACAAAAAGTTTATCCTTATTCCTAGTGTTAAAATTGTGAACATCACTGTTATGCGCTTAAAAATCAGGTCTCATCGGCAGAGGGCAGCGGGACGCAAGGGAGCACTTTGTCGTGCGCGCACGTTTATTGGCCCTTCAGTCGTAAACATGCCCAGAAATCCCCTCTACTTTCGCTCATCGCTCAAGATCCGTGGCGCGACCAGTATATGTGCATTTGGATGAGTAACTCATTAAGTTACCCAGATGCTGTTTTCAACCAAATGCAGCGATATTTTTTGCTCTGCCAACATTAGCGTAGGTAGTTCACCGTTTCAGTTGTCTCGACTTACGGGATATTTTTGTGCTCGTAACTTGATTTTTACGTGTTATTGAATCTTATATTTCCGGCCAGGATTTTTATCCACTCTAAACAATGAGTGCAGTTTCTAATTCGCCTACCGTCCTTGCAGATACTGCACGTTCAACGACGACATCCAGGGCACGGCGGCCGTGGCGGTGGCGGGCCTTCTGGCCAGCCTGCGGCTCACCGGCAAGCGCCTCTCCGACAACACCATCGTCTTCCAGGGCGCCGGCGAGGTGACTGTTGTTCCATCAACATATTACCAACATCCAGGGCACGGCGGCCGCGCGTGAAATTTAAGCAACTATAATTAAAGTTCAACTTGACACGTGAGCGATGCTATTGGGAGTCCCTGTGACCTACACACGCGTAATGAAAAATGTGTTGTACCTAATAGGCGGCGCTGGGCATCGCGCAGCTGTGCGTGATGGCGATGAAGGCGGAGGGCACAGCGGAGGCGGCGGCGCGCGCGCGCGTGTGGATGGTGGACTCCAAGGGGCTCATCGTGCGCGGCCGGGCCGGGGGGCTCTCCGACCACAAGGAGCGGTTCGCGCAGGACCACGCGCCCGTGCGCACGCTGGCCGAGGTCGTCGACATCGCGCACCCCACCGTGCTCATCGGTTAGTCTAAACTGACTTACTTTTACAGCTTGTTTTCCAGTTGGATAAGTTTACGCATCCCGACTGGCTGGAAGTCGGTATGACGCGCCGTTTATTGTAGCACACAGTAGGTAGGTAGGTACATTTTGATGAAAATGCGAAAAGTTTTATCATTGTATCACTAGTGCCCGAGCGTAAACGGGGGTCTATATTAGGGACAAGTTTATAGTGAACCATATTTTTTATATTGAAGACCAATTACCATTTTTTTATGTAAAAAGATTGTCAAACGACCCACGGCCCAATGGTAAGTGGTCACCGCCGCCTTTAGACATTTGTAACACCAGAGGCGTCACCAATGCGTTGCCGATCTCGAAAGGGAAAGAAGGATAGGGCGTATGAGATAGGGGAGGATAGGGGTCGACATAAGAGGAAGACTTTATTGATCGACCAGTGATTATATTACACTGTGCTCTCGAATCCCTTTATCATTTCGGTGTAATAATAGCAGTGTTGTGCGCAGGCGCGGCGGCGATCGGCGGCGCGTTCACGCCGGAGATCCTGCAGCGCATGGGCCAGCTCAACGAGCGGCCCGTCATCTTCGCGCTGTCCAACCCCACCAGCAAGGCCGAGTGCACGGCCGAGGCCGCCTACTCCAACACCGACGTCAGTACCTAACTACCTACTCATTCATGTTTCCCAGCAAGACATCTTAGACCTTTCTACGTCGTCATGACATGAAACCCCAGTTTAACCTTTGTCTGCTCTGCACAAACCTAAAGGCGTGTATCGACGACTATGCTCGGCCGCCGCGCGAGCATTGTTCGACCGCGGCAAACCTTAGTTTTGGCTCGCGAGCCATTTTCAGCGCATAGGTAATTTTTGCCGGCCGCGGCAGCCTATCCGACCACGACATTTATCTTGTGCGCGGCAACCATGGGCGTTTTACGTTGGTAACGTGCAGCTCATGTGCAGATGCTGCTTTTATCATTATTTATCATATTATTATTATTACTACATTTTAATGATTTCCATAGAAATGGTTTAGTGCCATATAATCGAATTAAAATACGACACTTATCGTTTTCCATGTTTTTGCCGCGCGCATCAACTAAAATACGTGACGATCCGTCCCAACTGCGCGGCCAGAACGCACTGACGCTCCTTTGCCGCGCTGTCAAAAATCCACATGAACTGGTTTGTCCGTTGTTTGGCGTTCGAGCGCGCCAATGTTCGAGTTGCCTCGCGCGGCGGCACAGTACCCATTGCGTGCGGCTGCCTCGCGAGCCTATGTTCGATGGTTTGCCGCGCGTAGTCGATACCCACCTTAACGTATTCGTGACGCACTCAACAGGACCGCGCGATCTTCGCGTCTGGCTCGCCGTTCCCGGAGTACCGCGCGAAGGACGGGCGCGTGCTGCGCCCGGGGCAGGGCAACAACTCGTACATCTTCCCCGGGCTGGCGCTCGGCATCATCTGCGCCGGCCTCGTCGACATCACCGAGGACTTCATGCTGCTCGCCGCTGAGGTAACGACACCTGGACCCGGTTTCTAAATCCACGAAATGCCGCGTTTTGGATACGGTAGGTTACAATTTGACATTTGCTCCGTATAGAGAATCTGTCAAATTATAATCATCCATAGTCGAAAGTTCAAAACGAGGCGTTTTATGAATACAGGAACCTCTGGTCTACCAACTTTGGCTAGTTTGTGTGTTTGGAGTCGGTTAACCTATTTAACGCCAACTTACAATGGTGTACAATGGATACCTACAAGAGAGTTAAATGCGTATGCGCACGATCAGTATTCGATTTGGACGTCATCCACCCTCGGTGTGTGAGTGACGGCTTTTTTGTTTATATTCCATGTATGCGTTGAAAAGGTTGACTTCAAACTCGGATAAATACAATTTTAAGAATTTTATAAAAAGAAAAGGTAAACTGCTGATTTATACCAAAATCTTGGTATTGGACTTAATCCAAGTTTAACTCAGATGATTTTTACTCAATGACGCAAAATCAGCGCGACCAATGTGGCTGAAATTTGGCATATACCTACTTAGATTTACCTATTTACTATCTCTAAAACCTCGGAAAAAAACACTACAGGGATCTTGGATTCTACCCAGATCCCGAAAGTGTCCCAAATTTTTCAATTGCTTTATGTAAGAAGATCTTTGGCTGGTTGATTCAATGATTGACTTTTAAAAATTCCTAGACGATGCAGCTGAATTTAAGCTATTGAATTGACTTTAAGTTAGTAGAATGAAATCGTATCATAACAAAATATATCGATACAAACAAACGTTGAGGTTTTTGACCGAGTGAATGGCACGAGTGAAGCTTCGTCGTCATCATCATCATCAACAGCCCATAGTAGTCCACTGCTGGACGTAGGCCTCACCCAATGCACGCCAATGAGCTCTGTCCAAGGCGTGCCGCATCCAATCTCCACCGGCCACCTTGCGCAAATCGTCACTCCACCTGGCGACAGGCGCCCTACACTTCGTTTGCCTTGTCGTGTGAAGCTTCAGCTTGGGTTAAAAGAGCTTTCATAAAATATGTCGAGATGTCGTTCTCCCCTAGAGATCTTCTACTATCTAAAGTCCCGCGCCTTCACATTTCAAAACGCTTCAATGTATTTAAAAGCGCCACCAACACTCTCAACACATGTGTGCGTGCTGAGACAGCCATCAACTATGCGTTGAGAGTGTTGGTGGTGCTTTTTAAATAATAATGAAAAAATTGAAGCGTTTTGAAATGTAACAGGGAACAGCTTAAGACTACGAATATAGGCCATGGTTCAAAAATTATGTAAGTAGAATTTGTCGACTCGGTGTTTTTTCTTCAAATGGCGCCCGAAGTTTAAAAAAAACTAGTCTCTCAGAGACACACAGTATATGGTCAGATTGGTCAGTAAACAGAGGTTGTTGTTGCGCAGGCGCTGGCCGAGATCGTGTCGGACGACGACCTGGCGCACGGCGGGCTGTACCCGCCGCTGGCGAACATTCAGGAGTGCTCCGTCAAGATCGCCAAGAAAGTCGTCGAGCACGCCTACAAGACGGGTGCGTATCGCTAGCCTTTACCACACCAACACTACAACTGTTTAGTCCCACTGCTAAGCACATGACACTTATCGTGATTTTGTGCTATCTATAGTCCCCACGCTGGCCCAGTGCAGATTAGGGACTTCACACACACCTCTATGACTAACTAAGCTACTTCGCATCCTCGAATTAAAAAAATACCATTTAGTTTTGTCTATGTGTACAAGATCTGAATTAGGTCGAAAACAACTTCACCCATACCTTCAATGAATCATTAATGTTTCACCTACCACATACAAAGATAATAGTAATTTACGTATGTGCGCACCTGAAATGTGTTTGCGTAGTTGGGGCCAATCCCACCGCGAGATGAGCGTCATGACCTATTTATGGAATGAAGACGAATAGTTTTGAGGACACGTCCCTCTCGTACCGATAAGTTGTGCCAAATAATTCTAAATTGGTAGGATAAACAATAAACCTAGTAGGTAGCTAACTAGCTACGAGTTTTCATAGTCGATTCTCGTTCAAGTACTTAAACAGTTTTTCGTGGGTGGTGTGCACCAATGACTAAGAAGATATATTTTCAGAAAATCCGATCGGGCTCGATGCGATTATTTACTTATTCGTCGTAATTGAGATGGTCGCGGTTGCATGCCCCTTCGTTTTACGACCGCTCTACCGGATTGGCTCAGTCGGTAGTGACCCTGCCTACTTATCTGATGGCCGCGGGTTCGAATCCCGCTAAGAGTAAATTTTATGTGATGAGTATTCGAGTCATTTATATATTTCTCCATTTAAGAAGATATTTATAGAACGACACAACAATACGCACGGTGAACCACTTACGCCGTTGGCGTGGAGTCTAGCACTATTGCTCATTGTCCTGCTTGCTATATCGTTTTCTAACACCCGTAGTACAAGCTTGGGTTACTTTGAAGCTAGGGCAATGTGGGCAACCGTATATTTGCGGGTGCCACTGGCTTTGGAGACTGCGTTCGATGTGGTGATTGGAGGGACGGATAGCTGACTTGCCACTAGCGCCGCTAGCGGATTTTTACTGGCGGTGACTTGCATTTGTGTGAAATGTCCTAAGCTTCATTTATTTGCAGGCAAGGCGTCGGTGCAGCCGCAGCCGCTGGACACGGAGGCGTTCATCCGGGCGCAGATGTACGACGTGCGGTACGGCAGTGCCGTGCCGCCCGTGTACGCCTGGCCCGCCACGCCGCGCGTCGACGTCGTCTAACCGCGCCTTTACTAGTATAAAGCTGTCAACATTGAGCGTCAAGCGCGCGTTTAGAAAGGGACAAAACTATGCGCTAGAGACAGGAAAGCAACGCTCCTCTTGCTTTAGCGTTTAGCGCTGTCCCATTCTAAACGCGGGCTTGACGCCCGTGTGGACAGGACCTAACTGACGAGCAACCGTTGCAACTTGACATAGATTTCGAATGTATATTTATATATTGTATATCAATGTTGTCATCACAAATCGACCGGACGATCGTCTGTTGTTGTCAATGTTGGTGCTAAATTAATTGAAAATATACTTGAACTTGGGACTGTATGCGAGATCTCAAGTGAGACAGCGCTGGCTGGCACAAGGAGATGGCTAATCAAAATCGCAACAGAACAGAAACCGTTCTGACTGTACTTTGACAATATCCCATATTACTTAGCATTCCCGTATAAAGCCCCATCTTTAATGTTGCGGTTTACCATCTAAATATCCGCTTGCATTGCGTGTATATCTGGTAGTATATTTATTATATTCTTGTCTTTTTTGTAACATTTAAAGAGAAGATCATTCTAAACGTACGCTACCCTTCAAATTGTTTCTAAGCTGGGTACTATTTATGCTACAGAGCTTCGTTGGATAATTTCAGTAATTTGTGATAGGTATTTGCATTTTAAAGTAAATATATTAATTGAAATGATTAAGTTTCTCATGAGTCTCATGGCATTGTTGTAGGTATCTTTTCTATCCAAATACTTAGTATTGTACAAACCAATAACCAAACAGCCAGTGGCCTTTTGTGCGAATTTATTGACTGTTTCCATCATTCCAACAAGATTCCACATTTTTTGAAATAGGTATTGAAATTATTTAGTGATTATTTAATTAATTTATAATGAAAATGTACTTAAAAAGAACCTACCTATTTATTTTAAAATAATGGTCACAATAAATGACTTCTTCGTCTTGAAATTTTAAACCTTCTGTAAAATTTACTTTAACTTTTCTTTGACAGTTTCTTTTTTAATTTGTTGTTCATGATAATATACAATTGGTGTGCTACATTAGAGGTATTTAATATATTATAAATGAAATAAACGAATATTACTTGAACCAGCTTTTCATTAGAAAAGGTACCTTGCTCAAACCCCTGCTCAAAAGGTACCTTGACGTAGTGCCGATGCCGACTTGATCAGTTTTTTTTTTATTGACCTTATCTCTGAACAATAGACCCCAATGGGATCTGCATCTTGGTCTCGTGATATGTATAAAAAAACCGACTTCAAACTCCGACGGCCTACAAAGTCTGTGTCAAGTTCACTATAAGATTGTCATCAGCTTTGGGTCGGTTCACTTGACACCGACTTTGTAGGCTGTCGGAGTTTGAAGTCGGTTTTTATTTTTTTATTGAATTTTTTTTCAGGCTACTGTTTCCAGATATGGTTACGATGGGACGTAAGTCTCACTAGTATTTGAAATTGATGCCTAAAATCATA
>OZ020283.1:11323474-11366454 GCA_963971205.1 Aethes cnicana
ATAATGAGACCGGTCTTTAAGAAGTTCATCTAATCCATTTTTATTTTCATCTTGGTGTTTTTTACCAATGGACGGTAATCGACGGTCCGTCGTATTTCTGTAAGGAGTTTTATCCCTTGTTTTTTCACGAGAAATGTTATTCCTTTTAAAAGAGTTTTCGCCGAAAACAGCTGTAGTCAAACTTCTCATTAAACCTCTAGGGGCTTCGGGTTCTAACGTCTTATCACGGTCTAGTATGTCTTTTCTAGCTCTCTCCTTTTTTTGACTTGCTATTCTATCCAACACAGAAGAGTATTTGTCTTCTAACCGGCTGCGAGTGCTACCTAGAAAAATGGTGCTTTCAATATTATTGTTAGTCTCTCTTAAAGGATATCGCTTTGATAACGGTGACGAATGATTATTATTATTTCTTAATTGAGCTCTGCGGAATGAGTCACTGCGACCGAGAGCGCTGATACCATGTAACGGGGACAGGTCGGCTCGGGATTTGGAAGCGGCCAGGTAACTCGAGTACGTACGGTCGTCGGTCAACTTCCTCGGAGTGGACACGGCGGACGAGAGCGACGAGTAGGGTGAGGTATGGCCATTATTTTCGTATCGTTGTATATTCGTCATAGCAAGATTTTTGTTATTAAAAGACTTGTCGTCGTATCTAGATCTTGTCGTCACGAGTTTAGAATCGGCTACAGGATCTGACTTCTCGGAGGGGCCCCGACGTGTAAGGCGATTTATGAAGTTGGAGTAGCCGTCTGAGAGCAACTGGGTTACACTTGTGGTTGACGCCCGTGTGTATCGATGTCGCCGTGGACTGGTTGTGCCATTACCATTGGTGCTTATATTGGCCATATTAGTTTGATCTGTTAAGTCTGGTTTACCTTTGTTCGAGCACTTCTTTCACAAGGATATGTCAAACAACACAAACAAAACTTCATAATTTCACATGTAGCTCTTGGAATATATTTTATAAATCACCAAACGAATGCTTCACACCATCCGATTATGCTGGTTCTATCTCGAGATTGGGAGCGTACCTATGCGCGAACGAATTTCGGAAAGATCACTAGCGCAGGAGAGTACGGCCGCCAGTGCCAAGTAATGGCCGAGGACTAAAAATATCAGCAACCCGTGGGAGCGCCCTCCCGCACTCTTCAGCTGGCCGCCGTGCGCGCATTTCGTCGCATTACCCTCGGTATACCTATACAATACATCAAAATACTGACACAAAACGCAATTTACAAATCTCCCTGTTCAATATCTTCTTTTTCTATTACAGATTCATTAAGTTTGGTTCTGGTATAATATAACATATAATCTAGATACATTTATTGATTTCTGTTATGTCGTCAGCAGACCACTCTATAACTATTGTTAAACGATACGTATTTATTTTAATGTTGGTTCGATGTGTTAATAAAAAAGTACGACTTGGGCATCGCGGGGCACAGCTAATTTGGCAAGCTATAAAATTTCTTACGATATTTGTGTTAAAAGTTTATAAATATGGCTGCAAACGACAAGGCGCTAATATTATTTTTTGTACTACATAATGAAGTTGGCATTTGTTTGATTAATAATGAACCGAGTACCTTTCTCTGACTAGCGAGATCAAGTGCCAAGTCACTTCTGTCAATAAGCGGTCGCTAATTGGGTTAGTAGAGCGCATATGAACTGAACAATGCAGGTGACGATCTCACATGGTGGACGGGCTTGTTCGGTCATGCCATCATCACAACTAAATCACATAATTATTTATTAAAATTAAAAATGACATTGAAATTGAAAAAACCTATTAAATAAAACATTTTAGCACATTCGAGCGTGTATTATATTAGAACCTCACTAATAAGAAGTCTGTAGTAGTCGCATTATATATTATGCATGCATGTAAATCTAAAAAAGCACAAGAATTGTAGAAAACAAAAGGTGTTTCCGATGATGCCTTTTTCCAATGCAAATATAGGAACTAACGAAACGCATTAATTTATGTCAGTGTCAGGTTTTAATAGTTCGCGTACTTCTCCAAAATGCCTCAATATTGTACGCTAAATTGTAAGATCATTATTTTGGATTAAGTGCAAATACAGATGGATAAAATGATAATATTCACAAGTACCGGGCAATCCCACTACCACCACATCAGCCTATTTTACACACAACAACAATCCTACTACTGGGCGCACGCCTCCTCTCATCATGAGAGAGTTTAGGCTATAGTTCCCACGCGGGCCCAGTGTGGACAGGGGTATACATACATATCCTTCAATTTCTTCGCAGATGCGTGCAGGTTGCCTCATTTTATCTTGATAACCGCAATGATCGGAGGAAAAATCATGACAGTTGACATTAGTCAAAAAATGTACAAACAAGGTACAACGTTTAAAGCGACATCTGCTTTTAGCTTTGCGTTTGCCACCCCATTAAATACTAGGTGACATGTTACTACATGGTACTACGCTAACGCTTTTTTCGACGTGATAAAGTCTTATAAATTGATGAAAGCCGGCTGCGCCCACGAAAACATGACGCAATAAGTAGCGTTACGTGACGATATCACGTGACGTTATCGTCCGTAAACCGACTTCAGGATAGTTTATAGTATTAGCATATTTATCGTACTCGGGCGCCCGGGCTTCGTCATTTGTTAATGGTTAGAAACCTAAGTATGTCTACTTTCTACACCACAAAAAAAAAAATGGTACGAGGATATAATCAAAAGTTCCTTATCCAATTGTTAGAGATGTGTAATTTTAGACAGGCATTTTTAATTTTAAACATTGCGACAAACCCAACCTTCCAACTGATTGGATGTTTTATAAACATTTATGGTTTTGACAGACAGAATGCTCGTATTTTGCAACATTGGATAATGAATCAAAATGATAAATACCGTGGAATTATGTATAACTCTCTCAACTAATATAATGAAAATAATGACGATAATTTTGTTTATTATGCGTCTTAATAAGTTATTTTTAATTTACGTTTTAGGTATTGTATTTAGTTTTTATGGTGTAATAAATAAATGGCTCATGTATGCATAACTTGTATTTTAAAGCTTTGACAAAGTTGAAGGGTTTCATTTTGTGGTATCCATGAAAAAAGAGTAATCATTAACAACAATAAGTGATAGGTTAGCGTTAAAAAACAATGACTTAGGAGGGGTGAACCAAAGTAATTTAGACATCTGCAACTTTACAAATAGGTAATTTATCCACATGATCTAATATAAATATATATGTAGTATTTTTTACATCATTTTTCTACCTCTCTACCTATGAGGCTAACATACCTACATATTGATTAAAAAAACGATTTTGAGTGGTCCTTCCAACCGGGGAAAGCCACTCAACTATGGAAAATCCTATACAAAATGACCCGTTTTCATGGCTGTTGAGCGTAGATAAAAAAAGTAAATGGGGAGACCATGTCTTGTCGAATCAGAGGGTATTTTAGCAAATTAAAGTCTGAATCACGAATGGCGTCCATTGCAACCCACGCCTTATATTCGAGTGCGTTGTCTTGGGGCAGCAGTTCGACGATTAAAGTTTAATTTTGGGTAAAGTAAGATCATTTACGAGTATACTATGCTTCCCTACGAGATACCTGTGATCTCAACTAAATACTTTAGCCACCCTCCGATCTGCATATCTCAAAATCATATTTTTAGCGTTCCGAACCTCAAGAGGTAAACACGGAACCCTTATAGGATCACTCGTGTGTCTGTCCGTCCGTCTGTCACAGTCGATTTTCTCCGAAACTACTGGACCGATTAAGTTGAAATTTGGTACGTATATGTCAGTTTGTGATCCAAAGACGGACGTGTAACAAAAATAAATGAATTTTAAACATATACCCTATTTTTGGGGGCTATACATGAAAAAATAATAATGAAGTTTTTCGAACTATATCGTGTGACATATCAAATGAAAGTACTTCTTATGAGGGTCTCAGTCCATGGTATTTGAAATCTATCATATAAAGCCTATCCTTTTCCGGGACTACAACTACCAAATTTCATCCTAATCGGTCCGGCGGTTGAAGCGTGAAGAGGTAACAGACAGAAAGACAGAGTTACTTTCGCATTTATAATATTAGTATGGATATAGAATTGCACCTTACTTCAGTCAAAAAGTCAAAACAAGTTAGTATTTCGCTCGAGTGGGTGCATTAGTAGAGGTAGTAGTAGTAGTAGCGCGCTTTCGTGATTGGTTAGCCTAACTCCTTGTTTTCTAAACGTCGAGTAGTGTTAATATAACAAACGGACATAGACATCCAACAATGATTATACTGATGTGATAATGATGTTTCATGAGGAACGAACAGAAATGAGATAATTTTATGACCGGGGTTTTTTCGGTTGTTTTTTTACATGAGTACTTATAGTGTACCTACAGTCGACTAAGGAAGTATACACTTTTGAACCCTTATTCCTTTTTACAAGGTGAATACATCTATCGTCGACAGCATGTGCATGTCTTATCAAGACCAGATTGTGAAAATAATGCCCCATGTAACTGACCTTTCCTCCAAGATTAATACATGCGCCGTCCACGTCAAAAAGTATTTCAGCTACCGCCGATAGCACTTTTACGATATCATGCCACTTGCACTCATGATCTTTCAGGAACCGCTTGTAAAGCTCGTAAAATGACGTAAGTTTCAGATGAGGCCGCAACTTAATAATATCGTCTTTCATCACTAATTCTGTCATTGTATTTGCACTACACTTTAGACACGGGATCAGATAGCAGCGATCACCCGAGGTCAGCGGGTATGCTACGAGGCGATCGCCCCGCGACTGTACTGTAATGGTCTTTCGTGGCGGGCGATACACGACCGAGTGCGCGTCGTATTCTTTATTTTATAAATTGATAACGCTTTACTATAAACTGGATGTTTAAAATGAATAAAAGTCAACAAAACGGTTCGCGTTGTTCAGCGTCTTGATCTATACTGGCCACTCGCGCCGCAGTGTTGGGGAGCGAAAAATTCCTAATGGAAGCTCTCGGTTAAAACAGGATTCATCCGCGTTTAGGCAGCAAGTTAATTAAGAACAAACGAACACGAAGTATGTACTCGTTTAGCATTCATCGAACAATATACACATCACCTTATATGGTTTTTTATTTATTTTTACTTAATAAAACTGAACATTTCAATAATACAACTTACTCACCAGAAGGGCCAAATTAAGCTCCTGTGTAAGTATAATTTCTGGGATGAAACTACTGCTTGCATGAAGCTAACAAATTACAGGGCTATTTTGGCCGTGTATTTAGAGGACAAAAATAAATAAATATCTTGCGACATTTCACACATATTGACCTAGCCCCAAACTAAGCAAAGCTTGGAAAACGACTCTTGCGTCGAAATCGAAGCGGAGAGAGAACAGATACAAGTACGAAAGAAGATTTTAATATGGATTTATCTGTGTGAATGCATGTTGGTTGCGTTTCCATCCATTACCTACTGAAAGGGGTTCAAGAAATTGGTAGGGATATAAATATATGGCGCGCACACACACACACACACACACACACACATAGGTTACATAGCAGAAGACACATACCTAGGTTATTTCTTGTGGCTCATTACTATTTGGCCATTTTTAACAAAGTAAAAAATATAAAATCGTTTTCAAACACTTTTAGCTAGTAACCAAAAATTTACAAAACTGAGCGTTGTTTGTTTAGTTTTGTCGATGAGTTCATATTGATCGCAATTTAAGCAAATAAGAAAGACCTACAAAAATTCCACTAAGGAAAAATATATTAAAATAGCTATTGAAAACAAAACGGTGCGGCGCAGTGAACGATACCGGCAAGGTCGACCGGAAGGAACAGGGCATTACCAAATGAATAGGTGGGTAACGAACATCGGGCACACCAGCATTTATCAGGCCATATCTGGCCCCGCGACCGTGCCACTCGCTCGCGATAATGATGCGCGATACAACACTATGTAAAGCCTCTATCGATACTACTTCAACGAACTTGAACTTCAACCTAGCTCTGTTAATCATTATCTGCAACTTAAGAACAATAATAACAATTCTAGGAACCTACCTAATCATCATCAATCAAAATATTATAACAAACGCTTCCGTTACTGACTGATCGACCTGATGACAACGCACATCTGATACTACTGGTCGCAGAAATCTGAACTTTGACATGTAGGTTCCTTGAGGAGTGTAGTGTGCTCCCCACTAAAAGGATTTCTCAAAATTCATGAAACTGGGAACTGGAAAAACGTGATTTTATGTTAATGTTAACCACTGCTTGGGCTAGAAGTGTCTAAAAGCAAGAAATTGAACAATAAAAAAAGATAAGTACTATAGGATTGGATGACAAGAAGAAGCAAAGATTGGACGGAAAGGGTGGAGGAATAGGGGGTCGGCGTTTAATATGAAGATCTGCGCAGATGAAATCGTGTACAAAATACAGTAAGATACATTTCTAAATTTTATTCGGACGAGAAATTTTAATATTTTACTTCCAATCGGAGTCTAGCTGAAATGTCTTACTGTCCTCTCAACCGACTCAAACTGGCTGAGGCGAGTTTCAATTTATAATATCGTACAATACAATTCAAGACAATTGGAACGGTACGCGACTTGTTCAATGTATATTAGTCAAACACATAGGTCAGGGGCTCTATTCGAAGTTTTAAATAGGGAAAGAGACATTCAAAATCCCTGCGCTCACGCGTCGCAGCGCACTTTAAGCAGCTAGAGTTAAAGTTCAATTTAGCGCGCCGTGACGCGTGAGCGCAGGCATTGTGTGTGAATGTCTCTTTCCCAATTAAAAACTTCGAATACAGCCCTTGGAGCATATAGTGGTTCTCATAGAAACCGATCTAGCAGAAGATCCGATAATACAAATATCCCTCATATCATATGTAATTTGACTTGACAATAACACTTAAAGGTCAATAGTTACTGCCCAATTATCTCGAAATCTTTAAATTACATACATATATACCTACTGCGATCTAACAGCCAATTTTCTCCGGCAGTACAGGATCGATTGAGCTGGAATTTGGTATTTATATGTATGTCGGTGAGACAAAGAGGGTCTCGTGTAACGCAACTAAATGAATTTTAAACACTGTAATGTTTAAAATTCAAACCGGTAGGTTGTTTTACATATGAAATGAACTTGTGAATATCTCAAGCATTTTTTGATACACATAATGTAAACCGCATTCTGAAATCAAACCAGAATTCAAATTTGTAAGGTTGCAAACCTACTTCTTTCAACTAAAATACAATCGCTTATTTTTTTTAGTTTATTGAAAAATAAATTGAAATGTTCAAATGTGGTTGTTAATTTCTATTGTCATTGTTACTGCAAGGGAAACGATCCATGAGTTCCTGCCTACTTGAAATGAATAAAGCAGTCACTGATCAAGTGGGCGGTGCGGTGCGCGCGCGCGGGTGTAATCATAACACAGCGGGCATGTGTGGACGTTTTCGCCTAGGTGAAGGTGATCGCAGCGATCCTATTCTTGTGCGCATGCGTGCTCCGTATTATCAATACGCGAATATAACTCCACGTGGCGCCACCTAGTGAATGCCACTGTGATTAGATCGCTTTACCGTCCAGCTTGCGTTGAGTGACTATTTTTGTTAGCATCATATTTACAGCAAAACTGTACATAAAAAACAATGCGTTCGAATTTATTTTATAGTTACTTAGATCTAAAATTACAGAGGAATATTAAAAAAAATAGGTACCGTAAACTACCGTATATGTATTTAGTGATGCGAAAATGATCTCAGGAGTTACTGTTAAGTGTTGCGTTTATATTAAAATATTAGAGAAATAACGTTTGAAATTATCGTTACATAGAAAATGTTGACCCGATGACGATATTTAAAAATAGATGCGCATGCTCTCAATATCCTCTATTCTATTGCTAAGATTACTAGCGCAATGCGTTATTACATCGAAAGCGTCAGACAAGTTGCTTCAAAAAATGTGAAACGTTAATACTAAAATGTCGAAAGTTATAATGATAACGAGTCTAACCTCTACTTCTTTTGGCTGGTTATCAGGCTTGAGCTGAGAAGCATGTGGTGGTATGGTTGGAACAAAAGAGTTAGGCTTAAGTTCCGCAGCAGCAGACTTTTTTTCGGAGGAAGGTGGCTTAGACAGCGGTTTAGAAACTTCTTCCAACTCCGATCCATTCCCCGCTTGCTGTATTCGTATCGAAGGACCAGCATGGTTCGGTTCACTTTTTTCTGTGCCATAATTTGAGACTTTATTCGTCAACCAGGAAGCGGGTACTGCCGGCGGATGTGGCGGTGTCATAGGCCGTATTTGGACATCATTTTGAGTGACTTGGACGTCCAAAATTTGATTGTTTAGCTTATGTATGTTATCTTTATTGTGAATTAATTCATACACGTCCGCTGGGATTTCACAATTATTAGAAACAGATGTAGCGTGCTCTTCAGAATGTATAAAGTCGTTTTTTTGTGATATATCAGATACGTTATCTGAGAAAGCTTTTTCTTGATTTGGAATGGATAACTGATTAGAAATATTTACAGGTGTTTTACTAGAATCCACTTCATTAACACTGACAGTATTACCACTAGTCACTAGTTCGTCCAGTCTTGGTGGGTTAGGAATTAGAGGTGAAATTTCATCTTTACTTTGAGAAAAATCTGTACTTTCACAACATGATAGGTCGTCGAGGCTGTGAGCTAAATCAAGTGCAGAAGCTTCATGATAGTCAGTGGAACATGGGGACGTATCGTCATCACTAGTAGCATCGTCGCCACGAGGCACCTGCGAACTTTGGCTGTTAGGCAAGAATGCCAAACTAGACGTAACATCGTTTGAAGTATCAAGAATTAATGATTCTTCACTCCGAACAGAAGATTGTCTCTCATTAGGAAAAGAGTCAATAATACAATGTTTCTCATCATCGCTTGTTTTGAGACAAGATATATCTATGGCATTAGATTTATGTACTTCAGTTTGCAAATTTGTAACGTCTTCTTCCTTTTTATCGCTGGTTACATGGACTGTAGAAGTATTCGTAGCTTCTGAATTTAGGTTGCTATCGGTAATGGTTTCAACTTTTGCCTCTCCCACAGTCGGCAAGCTCATGTACTGGGGTATCGCATACTCGAAATCCGTTAATGGCATATAATTAATATTATTATGGTCTCTCAAAAAACTTTCGTTGTAATTAGGATTGAAATATTCAAACGCAGCATTGTCACCGCCATACTGAATTCTAGACCAAGGATCATTGGAGGGTAATAAAGGTAATCCATCACATAAAAAATCTTCACCTGGATGTGGCTTGCAATCCCATGTTGGTACAAAAGAATCTTCAAAGGCAAGGTAATTTTCCGGCAACGTAACCATTGCATGGCTTAATTGCGTGGTGTCTAAAGCGAAGGACCCGTCATAAAAAGGATTATTAAGTACAAGAGGAGCAGGTTCCTGAGATTCATACTCAACGAATACTTCAGGCTCACGATATACTCCATACCTCAATAAATCTGGCTCTGATCGACATTTCCGCTGAATGATGGCAATTTCATTTTCCAATTCGTTGTATATGTATGAAGCGTCGAAACTGTTAGTCCTTCGCAAATACATATTACATGCTGGTAAGAAAGTCTCAACGCAAGGTCCTTTTTGTGATACGGGACTTTCCTCTCTGGCTTCAATTGGAGCATTACGTGTTGGTACACCCACGATGTTTATTTCGTGCAATTTATTTTCCTTTATTGATGGACTATAAGATCTGTCAAGTGCAGCGTCGATGGTTCTGTCTACGTCAGAACTGTTGGTCGGCAAGAGAAGCACGCGCGGAAGGGTAGGCGGTGGCCCACAGAAAAGCAAATTGTTAGGCGGCAGACGCGGCGGTTGGTCAGCCATGGCTCGCGCGAGCCGCGCGCGACCGGGCGCGGCAGGCGAGTATTTCGGGGCGTCGGGATAAGCGCGCCAGGCGGCCGACAGAGTTTCGCGACTGACTGAAGGCGTACCAACTGACGAAGGCGAACGTAAATAGAACAGGCGCAAGCGCGAGGAGGTCGCCGTCTCTCGCGCACATCTTCACGGGCGAAAGCGCACGCGCGTTTACAATCCAAACCCGTTCGGCACATTATTCTAGCAGGATTGCTGAATTGCTGACGCGCTCAACGCTTTATTCTGGTTCCGCATTTTGCATACAACGAGTACACGGCCAGCTTTAAAAAATACTAAAATACAGGTTTTTGGAGTGGACACTTCGTAACTATGGCGAGTGTTGGGTATAATAAAAACACACCTTTCATTCGTCTACTCAAATTAAAGAATACGGAGTTGTAACTGACCTGTTCCGGGGGTGATCGCGGGGAAGATTCGTCGCGATGATGTCTCCGTCGCCTATGTGAAGTCGGTGATCGCCGATGATGCGAACGCTTGGAGCGATCATTTCGCCGCCTCCACGAGTGCTCCGAGCTGTGAAACCATCGATCGATAGGATATAGGGGTTAGTGAAAGGACATTAATAATTAATGGGTTGCGAAAAAATATCAGGTGAGGTAGGTGTGTGCCATAAGCGTGCAGTATTCTCTTACTAACGTCGAAGATCGTCCTCTTCCACCAGAATGTGGGTCTACTAGTTGGGTCAGGTGGTCTGGAGGCGGCAGGCAACAGACACTTAAAGCTGCACATAAAGCACCCCAAAGTCTTCGCCCCGTCCTAACGGTTTTAATTAATTCTGATCTAATCAAAAAGTTATGACGGCAATATTATCCTTTCCCACAAAGAATAGATAATATGAAAAAAAAATTAAGCTAGACAGCTAACCACTAATATTGAACCAAAGCCGAGCCAGCGTATTTCGTCGGCAATTCATAACAATGCTCGCGAATGTTGCTGAGAGAATTGTGACTCAACGCCGGGCGGGGTTTGTCAAGAAGCGTTATCATCAAATGACAGGGACCCGTCGCTTGCTACGGCCAACAGCGCACTGCCGTTCCGACTCGACTGTGCGAGTCGCACGCGCACTACCGAATTGCTTACATACAGCTACGGTGACAGGACAGACACAATCAAATCGCGTTTTTTGAACAAACACTATCATGGTCGACGTAACGTAGCTAGGTTTCTGGACACTGGGTTCGTCCCTATTATGAATTAAATTGTTTGGGATCGTTGATCGAGCGATATGAGCGTGTTACGTGAATAAATTCCAAAATGCAAAATGGCACTTTATATTCAATAAATAAGTATTTCACAGTTTAAAAAAGCTTACCAGCATACAGGTGAATAAGGAGGGTTATAACTGTTGCCGTGATCCTCCATGACGGGAAGAAAACCATGTAAATTCCTTGTGTTTTTTTAACGCTAACAATTATGCAGGATAAACAATGTGAAGTGCAAAGTGTTACTGCAAGAACGCAGGGAGGTGGCACTTGTATTTGTAACAGGATTAACTTTGCGTAATTGGTTTACTAGTCGACGACGATCTTAAAGCAAATAAGTATAACATACACCACAAGATAAAAAAGAGATCATGCCAAATTGAATCTGTATTCATAAAATCACTCACGGTTTTCCATATAATCTACAAAAATGCTACAACAATTTTTCAAATGAGAGCGCAAAAGTAGGCTTATTGATTAATGCATCAAAAATTAAAGTTACGATTATGACTAATCACAAGACTTTTCTACTTGGGCCAAACCATATCACCTCAGAAACAAACTCAAAAAGAGGTAAAAAGAAGAGTGAGCATGTATGTATATCTTGGAGAAAAGAACTGGGCACTCAAGGGGATTTATAAAAAACCCAAAAAATAGACGAAACCAAAAACGAAAATGTTTAATAGCTGCATATAACGCGTTTGATTATAAACCAACCTAAACCTACGAATGTGACTATAGGAAGATAATGATGATACAAATTTACGGGAACGCGTAACTAACTAGGTAAATCTCCGTACTACCGTGATGATTCTTTTGTAGCCGATTGTACAAAGAACTAAGTCGAACTTAAATAAAAAGAAACTGTTGTTGCTGATATGCTGCTAATAACGACAGATTACAATCTAGGTAGGTAGATACATTCTACAAATGATCTAATTCCTAATTTAGAGAATCTTAATTAATATACCTACATAGGTAATTCCTAACCGCGTGCGCAGGGGCGATCTTAATAAATGGCGGCATTTAAATGTCACATTGTGTTTAGCACTACGCGCATACACGTTGAACTTGAACTAATCCGTCTCAATGGCAATTCTTACGAATGCGATATAGGTAGGTCTTAACAGACATGACAAACTGCGCGTTTTGCAGTCACGCTTTTCGTATCGTTGACACTTTTTCATGCCATGTATTCGTATGTGCATTTAGTAACTATTTCAAAACCTGACTTTCATTGCGTACGCTCCTTTGATGCTAATTTGATTGTGTCGGCGCGTGGAGGTGTCATACGGCAAACCCAACAAAGCCGCCAATGTCAAACGATACGTCGCGAATATCAAACACAACGTTCACTTTCAGTGAACAACGGGCGACAACAATACTAAATGAATTCGCGATAACCCTTGGGCTCATCATCATACACTTTGAATTGATCATTAAAATCGGGTGGGAGTCAATTGTATTAGCTGTCCAGTTATGTGTATTGGTGGTGAAAAACGGCCTCTGGATAACTTTAAGAACTGACAGCCATGCAAATGTTATTTGGCTGGTGTCGACTGTCGACATGACAAGAGTCATAATTAGGTAGTTAGAAGGTGAAAGTCGCTTACGTAATAGCAGAAATAGACGAGATGTGTTTTCATAAAGAGCACCAGCAAGGACCACACGATAAAACTTACAATCAATTCTTAAAGACAATGATGAATATACCTACACAAGTAGACTTACTGAATACGACACTTTAATAGAAAATTACTCGTAATACGCCGTGTTTGTGACTTGTTGGCACATAATACTGAGTCGATTTGGAAGTAAGATTACAGTTGTACTTTGGTACCCCTAATAGAACTTTGTTGTTTCCAAGCCTTGGCCGCGAAAAAATATCTTCATTATGAGATGATCAATAAAGCGCACATTTTTTATAGTATATTTTGAAGACACGTGAAATCACAGCGAGGGAAAACGCTACGGTTACTGTCGTTTAATGTAATGACCGTCAAACCATAATTATTTCAGGTCTCAAAAAGGCAAAGTATCTAAGTTGCGAAATAACGAAACCGAATATGACGCACGAAGTCCGGTCAAGGCTTCACTACAAATAAATACAGAAGGACCGTTTTGAACTTTCGATCGTCCGTCTACGTTTACAATTTAAGTTACCTTCGAACGGTTGAAAACATTAACAGATACATAGTATGAAGTAATATATAGCTAAATAACACCCGAAAGACCTTCACTCTGCGACGAGTATAGGTTGCCAAAGACAGAGGCAAACCGCATCTATTCAGAGTTGAACTTGTGGTTTTATTTAGGTATGTTTTTAGTACAGAATTGAATAGTGGACTAAATACTAAGTCATAAATAATTGTAAGTTTTAGATCTCTTTAAAAGCTTCTTTCTTTAGAAGCTTTAGACAGCCGTGGTGGCCTAGTGGTTCGGCCTACCGCCTCTCATGCAGAGGTTCGGGGTTCGCACCTTAAAGTTACGTATGTGCGAAAGAAATCTCTCGTGATGTGAGGAGGCCTGTGCCCAGCAGTGGGACGCAAATAGGCTGTAGTAGTAGTTTAGATCTCTAGTAGACACAAGGCCGTGCCGGATGGGCAGTTACCGTGAATTGTGTCACTAAAAGCGATAGTAATGATTCCTCGCCTCCGCCGTGTTTACCAGGTCAATGACAGCAACGACTTCCTAACGCTAAATCAAATAGATAACAAGCAAATTTCACTACCTACTGTGAGAAATTAAAACTCCTGCGTGCATACTATTCGTATAACCAGGTTCACTCTCACAATTAATTAAGAGAAATCTACCTCTCAAGCTAAATCCATCAATCCGTTTAAGCCACAGAGCGTGCAAAAGAAATATAAATTCATACATATATATATACTCGAAAAACATAGCCCAGTAGAGGCTGGGTATAAAATAAACATAAACAAGTCTATCAAGGTGTACTATTTTTTTTTTAATTTTCTGAATATTTTCGACACTGGAGCGAAGTAATAATGACGAACGAAAATTGATCTTGCAAAAATGCTGTACAGGCAAATTTTCACTGCAGAAAATTAAGAAAAACTTTAAATATTCCATGTCAGCCTTGCCAGCCAAAAAAAATTTAAGAGCATCATAAGCTCGCCGATTTTTCAAAATCGCGGCGAAGTGGCCCGGCAAACCCAAATGTTGAAGAAAAGGTCGTGCGGCTATTTAAAAAAAACATGTTTGTTCTTGAAATTGCTAAATTATATATAATAAGGTATTAGCGTAGGCAGTGTCCAAAATATCAAGAAAAGAAATAACGTACAGACATAAAAAGCGAAAAACGCCGAAGAGAAGTGCCGAGCAAATAATACAGTCCAAAAAATGGTGCCGCAATTTATATGATATTCTATTTATTTAAATAACGTACGTGAAATTTGACGGGAGTAGGTTTCCGGGTTATTACAATGCAGTTTGTAAGAAAATGTACCCGATGCCAAAAAAGCCATAAAAAAATTTGGATTCGGGAAGACAGTCCTTGTATGGCAGGCAATTTGTTACTGTCGCCTCAAAAGTACGACTTTTTTTGCAACTGAAACTATTGGTGGCGAAATTTATATAGAAAGCACAGTATTCCTGATCTAGCGAGTGCTCACTGTACTGGTAAGACTAGTGTGCTGGTAAATTAAGAAACATCGATTTTGTTAAGAAAGAAGACAATCTACCAAACTGCCTAGAGCTCCGTTCCATCGAGCGATACTGGGCTATTGTAAAGAGCTTGAGGAAAGATGGCCGAGTAGCTAGTACATTGGAAGAGTTTAATTGAACGCATGTGGTTTGCTGCTATAGAAAAGTATCAAAAAGTGATGTGATGTGCAAGCACAAGCAGTTATGCGAGGAATCCGGGCTAAAGTCCAAAACTTTTACCGTTGTAATATATATATATATATATATATATACTAGCTTTTTGCCCGCGACTTCGTCCGCGTGGAATTCGGTTATAGCGTTCCCGCGGAATCTAAGCGTTTTTCCGGGATAAACACTGAACCCCTGTAAACCGAACTTAATATGTAGCCGGTTTCCTTCCCCGGAACTCGATTGTGCGCGCCACTCATATAGAACTCGTATTGAAAAACTACTGGTCGTAATAAGCATCGCAAACGGATGGCCAACCACAAGGCCGCTTACCTATATCGCATATCGTTGAATAGGTCTTAAGAAAATATTGTGGTTTTGTTAAAACCATTTTTTGATTAAGTGATGCGTTTGCATAGACGTAAATAATATAGACCCGGTCTAACGTACACGTAATATGTCCCCACTTCCACGGTGTCCAATCCAAAGTTCTGTCACCGAGCGTGCGTGACAATAAGCGTTTTTAAAAAAACTTTTTTCGAAACTGTTTCTCAGTACCTATCTAAAAACTCGGCTCGTTGTTGAAAAAATGTGACCCAGCTTTAGTGTCACGATATAAGTTTAACTTTGGATTGGACACCAATGAAGTGGGGAAACATGACATGTATCTACGTTAGGCCGGGTCCATACGAAGTATTATTTATGTCTATGTGCGTTTGTGAAATATTAAGCTTTAAAGTGCTATTTTTTGTCGTTGGTCGAGTTCCCCCCCCCCCCCCCCCTGCCATCTAAATGGTGGTATTTGGATGGCTGAAATCTATCACAGCTAAGTAGGCTGTACAAATTTACGAGTCACAGTCGACCAACTTAAGAAATGATTAAAAAACCAATGATTTTTCTCGAGCGGCAGGGGCTTCGGGAGGGCACGTCATACCACAGGCTAGCCAAGATGCTAAATCAGTCTTAAAAAACCGGCCAAGTGCGTGTCGGGCCACGCGCAAATTATAGGGTTCCGAAGTTGACGATGCCCACAGTACCTTTCTAAGACTTATTAGCATCTAGCTAGCCTGTGGTATGACGTGCCCGCCCGACGCCCCTGCCGCTCGAGAAAAATCATTGGTTTTTTAATCATTTCATAAGTCGACTAATGACTCGTAAATTTGTACAGCCTACTTAGCTGTGATAGTTTTCCTTTCAACTACGTTATATACGCCACAACCGTGATTTTTTTCAGCCATCCAAATACCACCATTTAGCTGGCAGGGGGGGGGACACGTGACTCTAACAAAAAATAGCAGTTTAAAGCTTAATATTTGACAAACGCATCACTTAATCGAAAAATGGTTTTAACAAACCCACAATATTTTTTCAAGACCTATTCAACGATATGCCACAACATGGGGTACGCAAGAAAAAAAAATTACATCCCCGCTTTACCAGTAGGGGAGGTACCCTATAAAAAAATATATTTCAAAATTTTATTGTACCACTTTGTCACCGTAACTAATATGTATATTCATGCCAAATTACAGCTTTCTAGAACTAAGCATCTCCGAGCAATAGTGCGGACAGACGGACGGACATGGCGAAACTATAAGGGTTCCTAGTGGACTTCGGAACCCTAAAAATGTACTGTGAGCATCGTCAACTTCGGAACCCTATACTTTGCGCGTGGCCTGACACGCACTTGGCCGGTTTTTTACCCCTATAAAAGGGCATTTTCCAAAAAATATCTGTTAAGAGTTCATGTATGTCATAAAAGAAACCTTTTTTCCAAATTTCATGTTTCTAGGTTTATAAGTTACATACAAACTTTTAACCTCCTTTTTACCCCTATAAGGGGGCACTTTCCGAATATTATTTGTAGGTGCTCATTTATGTCATAAAAGAAACCTTTTTGCCGAATTTCATCTTTATAGGTTACATACAAACTTTCAACCCCCATTTTACCCTCTTAGGGGGGGGGGGGGAATTTCCAAAAACCCTTTCTTAGTGCTCACATACGTAGTAAAAGAACCCTTTTGCTAAATTTCATGTTTCTAGGTCTAGCCGTTTAGAAGTTTCATACAAACGTTCAACCCCCTTTTTACCCCCTTAAAGGGAGAATTTCCAAAAATCCTCTCTTAGTGCTCCCCTACGGTCCCCAACGAACCTACATGCCAAATTTCAGCTCTGTACGACCAGTAGTTTCGGCTCTGCGTTGATCGAGCAGTCAGTCAGTCAGTAAGGCAGTCAGTCAGTCAGTCAGTCAGTCAGTCAGTCAGTCAGTCAGTCAGTCAGTCAGTCAGTCAGTCAGTCAGTCAGTCAGTCAGTCAGTCAGTCAGTCAGTCAGTCAGTCAGTCAGTCAGTCAGTCAGTCAGTCAGTCAGTCAGTCAGTCAGTCAGTCAGTCAGTCAGTCAGTCAGTCAGTCAGTTTCTTGTTTTATATATATAGATTACTTTATTTTCATGTTGTAAATAAATATTCACCACAATAAACATGTTACATTTCTTAAAAGAAATCCGTAAATCAGTCCTTATCTAGTGAAAGTGAAAGTGTTTTGTATCAGCTTTTTAATGAAACACCTTTAGATAATTTTACAGAAGATTCAACTAATTAATGTGAATTATACTGTACATTAAAAGTTAAATAGTTAAACATAAATTTATGTCAATGATCATGATCAAGTAAGGTGTTCAAGTGTTTGTGGTACCGAGTGCGACCTGTTCAAGTGAAAGTTGATCTGAGAACAACTTGCCGTCAGACGTCTACATTATCCACATAATACACATAAACGTCTGAAGCCCAACGTCGACCAACGGTGTGACTCGTGATGGTAATATTTTAATATAGCAAATAAGTTATAGTTTGATAAATAAAATTAAGATTAAAGTTTTTTTTCCACTGGAAAACCGATGAACAACGTCGCGTTTTGACTTACAAAGAAAGCGTCTCATTTACTATTTAGCGGATTTTCTAGTAGCAAAATATCTTCGTTAATGAAGAAAGGACATTAAGCAATTCGAGCGACAACAGTAGAATGGAATACAGCGCAACGATGGTGAGTCACGTTAAATTGTGCAACCGTTTTACACAACCAGTTCGCCAGATTATTTCAAGTCTGTCACTCTGAATGATAAGAAGCGAATTCAGATTCGATTAAACCGAAACAGACGCTAAGGAACCCCGCTATCCATATCATCATCATATGCATGCAACAATCTAGATAAAGAAAAATAAATGTTTGTAATGGATAAACCCGAAAACTACTAAACGAATTTAAAAATTACAATCCTTAAGGATGTAAAAAGGACGAAGACGAAGTCGCGGGCGAAAGGTTGCATCAGATACAATGGTTTTCACAAAGATTCTTCATTTCTATCCGTCTGTGCTGTATACTATTCAAACTACTAATCGTTTAATAATGAGAATAGGACTGTATTACGTATCAATGTTTGGCGAGAATCATATGCCTAAACCAGTTTTCGCTGCCGTCCGGACCGCGGCATACCGATGCACTCGACATTACAGCTGGAATCTTGCGAGCTCCTTGCGAGATCATTTTTACGAAACCATATTAACTTTCCGATTTGTTTCACCTAACATGCATTATTATGGGACCACAACAGTAAACGACCTTTTAATCTGTGATAACTTGTAATTTACATCACGCTCTATACATTTCGGACTGTTGGTACTTGCATGTGAAGTAAAGTCAAGACGATTTTTATGAAGTGTTGTGGTCTGAGCTTAAAGACTTCAAATGACGTTTTCAAACTGCGATATTTTCATAAACAGCAGGAGTGTAAGATTTTGAAAAACACCATTATTTAAAATTAGTGAAGCGCTCTCGATTACAGCATATGGAAAAAACGGTCAAACGGTATGACGAAACGATATACATTAGTAAAAAAACTGAACATTAAACGCCTCGCATAGGATTCTATTTTGTACAGAAAAGATATAATTAGTGACATACCAAACTCAAACCACTCTCACTTTTCGTACGTCACTGTGACAAGGCACTAAACTGCCAAGCTACTTTTGACGCTGACCGTACCTAATCAAGATTCAACTCTTCCTCGAAGTGTATACATAAATACAGGCCTATGCATACTAAACTAAGATGATAACTGCAAGTCTGTTACTCTCATGCCTGAATAACTGGATCGATTTTGGTCGATTTGATATAAAGGTCGTTGAAAAGTCGGGAAGGACATTTTTGTTCATATTTTATACGCGGGCGAAGACATGGGCACGGCAAATATTCTATGAATGACACACACTTAAAAGGTTCGGAATACGGAAACAGGAATGATATTGGGGAAAGATTGCCCTTGTATAACAGTGTTACATACGATACACTCCACTCGTGATCGCGCATGCTCTTCTGGAAGGCGGCTGACTTGGGCGTCCAGGAGTCGACGCCGAGGTAGAGCGCCGGCAGCTCGGCCACCTTCACCTCCAGACGTTCCACCAGCCTCTGTTCCACGATGGATTTCGGACCGCTGGTCAGCAACCGCTCTTTCAAATTTCGTCTATCGGCTCCACATCCATTGAATTTTTCCCCATTACAGGATGTCACGCTTCTCGGGCTATCTGTGTTAAGCAATTTGCTCTTAACGGTGTCAGCCTTTCCGTAACTCTTAAATTGCATTGACTCTGTTCCGTTCGCAGTACGCGAATATTTCAAAGAATCAAGTGTGTCGCCGTTTTGGTCATTGTGTTCGACATTGTTAAGATTACAGTCTCTTTCGGTACGTTTAAGAGCTACATCGTAGCAATTTCGTTTGTTATAACGATCCTCGTGGCTTTGTTTGAGGAAATTGTTTTCAAAACTAGTTTTACACTTTGGAATATTATTTAAGTAATCGGTATATCCTAATTCTTTACTGTGTAACCCTTTATCACAGCCCTTTTTAAGTGTTTCTTGTATGTCTATACCGTTTCCGTTCAGCCGGCCAAAGCCAAAGCTTGTAGGCTGACCGCTAGAAATTGATTCTGTACGCCCTGCATCTTTGCTTTCGAATTCATGCTTAGCGAGTGCAACGCGTGAAATTTCTTCGCCGTTGACGCCGTTTTCATATCCTGACTTTTTAGTGAAGTCTGCGGTCATGATACCTGCTCTGTTTTGTTCGTTGGGAACGGTCCATGTATCGTGCTTTTTCTTTTCGTTGCTCTTTGACGACCAAGCTTTAGCGAGAGCCGCTTTGAGCGCCTCCCTTCTTTCATGCACGCTAACTCTTGGATACTCGTGTATAGGAACGATGGCAGGCGCATAGAGGCTCGACCGTGGCGTCGCTCGCGTTATGCGGAAACTTCGAAACTCCCTGTTGAACTCCGTATTAAGAGAATAAGCCGGTATTCTCGAAGTCACCATTTTGAGATCAAATTTTCCACCACTGGTTCAGTATTAATTTATCCACAATCAAACTTTAAGCACATAACACATTGTCGTTCTACCTGCAAATAAAAATTGAATCGGTAATGTGCTGATCTAATTAATGTTTTTTTTTATGTTCTCGCATTTCTATGCGAGTGAAGGTGCAATGTATGAAAGGTGCATGGATGTGTCGGCGGGCTGTGGGCTGTGGGCCGCGACCTTCGCGGCAGGCGGCGTCGCGGCGGTGGGACAACGCACTGGTCAACGAACCGCCCGGCTCGCCGTCCGCCGAGCACGCCGCTCGTCTCACTTGCATAACTTACTCGCAAACCGCTTGCCCTACCTTATTTCTGATGCAGTTACGCAGCCGGTCGGTTTATAACCATTTTCATAGGTAACAAATATGTTAGAGAATAAATATCGAAAAGGAAGATAAAACCATTGAATCCAAGTTGCTGTGACTTATTTCTGCGAATAGTGTAAAATTACTAGTTGTCGTTACGTCCTTTGGTTTAATGATAAAATAAAAACATATTCCATCCAAACAAGACCTTTTACAATACATTTAAGTAGAAAGATACATCAAGTTCAAGTCTAAGCTACACTTGGAACAAGCCAAGCTTCAACACAATTTTACAATTTTCGTTTTCACTTGAAAATTGTTTTGTGAAACAATTATACCGTACATGTGTAGTCTCCTTGGTCATGTCCCTAATAAGGCTAGCGTCCTGCCATATGGCCCGCGACCGACACATCCTCGCCTTGCTACAGCTGCATCGAAATAAACATTATCTTTACATGTCTGTAGCCGGAATATCCTTAACGCAACATTTTAATGTATGAACTTATTCTGAATCATTGTTGTTATATTGTTTAAAAACACTTTTTTTAATGTGTAATCATTTTGCCTTATTTAGTCACGATTTCTCCTATCCTACAGAATATCAAAATATGCATAGATGCATAATAAACGAATAATAAAATATCTACTAAGCTACAATTACACATGATAAAATAGATAATGAGTGAATGTTTATTGGCGTATTTAGGTGTTGCTTTGTATAGCAAACAGTGGAACAGTTAACTCGGGGCGGGCAACAAATAAGATCAACACATTTCCGGCTCATAATTTTCGATGGTTAGTTTACTAGGCTAGTGAAGTTCACTAGGCATATCACTTTGCCGTCTCCGAACAATATCACTGGCAGCACTTAATAAATGACGATAACTGTAGACACCGCGCGGTGCATAACACAAACGGATTCAAACTCAGACGCGAACGTGATTGTAAGAGTAGACACCGGAAGCAAACGCGTATGTGATTGCATAGCATACCTTCTCGATGCGCGCGCGAGAACTGTGCGTGCGGTGTGCGTGCACCGCTGCTACTAAACTGACTGAAGGGAGGCAAGGCGCAGAGCGGTGCGAGGACCCCACCGCTACCGCCGCCTCTCTCCTGCGGTCCACCACTTGTGACTCTAACGCGAAGGCAGTACGGGTGGAATCGCTCAAGCAATGGCCTTCGGTGCAGCAAAGCTCAGTCGACATGGTCATGTACAACAATGAGCCAGTTAGATTGCCCTGCATAGGATGGAGTGCTTCACACAAGAAGTTTATGGAATGGGGGAAAACTGGCAACCTAATGTTTTTACATCAATATTCTAACATTAATTCGGAATATAATAACAAAGCATTCGATCATCTGTCAAAGACGATAGTAAGAGAATGACCCACACGCTTAAACAATTTATTCTAAAACTACATAAATGTTTATGCTCGTATATGTAACTACACAATAATTCTAGTGTGTCACCTCACCTGAATTGTCATCGCAGTCCAAACAATATTTCATTTACCTGTAATTAAAAAACATATCATTAGTAGGTAATACATCTTTAAGTCAGTTAATATGGAAATGGTTGCGCTGAACATACGAATACGACATAAAATATACATACAGAAGGTAGACTCAGTTTCCAAACAATGCACGTAAACCGAAGGTACATAAATACATGCATTTGGACCACTAAGAAAAATAAATATATGTACGTATGTGAATGAATATGTACGTACAAATTTTCCGTTAATTGAATATAGGGCGTGTGCGGTTTCAACTTTCAATACTCTGACACAGATTTAGAAGTTAACACAATGTTAAGCGGCGGATTTAAATAAACAATTAATTATTTTAGTAAGCATCTATGCAGGCAGTCCTAGTTTATTTAGAAATGAAATTCAGATCTACATGTATAATACGTTATTCGACACTAATTATTAAATGTAGCCAACGCGCATTTACATATGTACGATTTTGTAATATGCTGTGAAAATAGTTGTTAGTTTACTCAAAAATAAAAATAAACTCTTTAGACAATTTAAAAATTGATGATTATTTCAGTTTTTGCCAGAAAATTAGTTAAAGAAAGCATTTTTCAACTACTGTTTCAAAGATTTCTGAAGTTTACTAAATTTAAGCACTCTCGGTATTTTGGTTGCGGAGATAGAGCTAGTCAAAAATGTACTTCTTTTTTTCAAAGTTAACGTGTTACGTGCCTACTGCATATATCCTTTGTTTTAACGATTAACTTCTTGAATATTTTTAAACGAACTCATAGAACTATAATTATCAATGAAAGGGTATTACGTTGTTTCTTCCTTTCATAGCATATTTTTAAATCTATTGTGTTTTCACAAGATACGACTTCACTCAAAATGTTAAAATTTTCTGCAAATGACCCATATGCATCATTAGCTTTAGCCCGCGACTTTGTCAGCGTGGAATCCATACCAATATTATAAATGCGATCTCTTGACGTCTAAACAGTTGGACCGATTTAGATGAAATTGTGTAGGGACATTTCATATCCAACCTCATATCGTGTCGTATAGTATACCCACTCACAGTACCCACCGACATAGTATAGGTACTTGTGAAAAGTTGTCGTACCGTAATTGTAGGCCAACACGTGTGGCGACTAATAGAAGCAAAAAATAATGGCAATAGAAGGCGGCCAGCAGTCGACAAACGGCAAGGTCCAATGACCCAAATGGTTCATTACTAGGCCGCCTATAGACAAACTAATGAAACTAAAATCGGTCACTGCCGTATTCCGCGTTTTTGTATCGACATTTTAGATTTACCTACTTAAAATCCATCCTTCTTCAGCCCTTAATAAATTTAATTGCCATCAGCCCGCTAAACGATGTGGTATTGGAAGCGTCTGCTGAACTAACACTTCTATCATCAAGGAACTCAAGTTCAAAGAACGGCTTTCGTCAACTGTGCAATTACGAATACTGAAATTCTTTGGCCACATATCCAGTAAGGAGCATTCGATCGAAAGACTGGTGATGCAGGATCAGGTTAAAGGCAAACATCGCCTACCCGTTGGACAGACTTAATTCGAGCTGACACCCAAAGCCACTTACGTAGGAGGTACGTAGGAGACTTAATTGCCAGAGGGCGGGCAGTTCAAGCCGGGAAATCTACCACGGACTAGCCATGTACGAACGTCTTCTACACGAAGTACGCAACCACGACATCCACGACCACTGTCAAGTCAGGAGTGTACGACTGAGGAGGAGGAGAGAAGTACAGTCCTAAGCTTCAGAGAAAAGGTTGAGTACGAACTCTAATGTTCTAGCAGAGGGGCCCCTTTCCCGAAGCTCACTGTAGCTAGCTAATCCTTTCCCCTCCAATTTATCAAACAATTCAGCGGGATCGTGACTTCCGCGGGTTACTTATACCGCGAGAGACGGCTAGTCCTTAATACACAAGTACCCATTCACAATTAGATAAAGATATGACCAGACCCGACCAGACCTATAGAGGACTATGTACATTCTTTTAAAAAGGATTGGGTGATCTAATCACTCGCACAACAAATTAATCCAGCGCCGTATATGGTGCTCTTTTAGAAACCTGATTTAGTAGGTACAATTTAAACGATTTTATCAAAATAGCATCCATAAATGTACTTCCTGCAACTACAGGACTAGTCGGAAACACAGACAAGTTTCAATACTATCAATGTGAACATTATTAAACAGTACTTTACTCAGAGAAATGAAAATTAACGAACGAATGAAATTAGGCACCCAGGTATAACAACTATAGCAAGTCATCCAGGTGGTTTCAAAAATCAACGCAACATCGCAACAATAAGTAAGAGTAACGGATTTCATTATTCATTGGGGTCAGAATCGGTCATACACATTCATGATGAGTTGATGACACGAATACAGAACATTACTCGAGATTGATTCATCTTCTAATGATCACGTGTTTTCACATCAGAATATTTTAATGGGTTCAATATAACCCATAGAAACTTATCTACAAAACAAAGAACAGATAACATTTGCCTCTTTTTGCATGCAATGCAAGATCCTTTTTATCATTCTTGTTTAGTTTGTCAAATTTCGTTTATTTGTTTAGATATAATATCGTCAAAGTATTATTTGATAACGGTTAAAATTCAAAAACATTTCAATACTTTATCAACGCGCAACGGTCCCACTTCGAACCAATTCTCAGTGGTCAGTTCGTAAAAGCTTCTCAGAAGCACAACAAAGGTACTTCTACTTGTTTGTTGTGACTCACGTGGTAGAGCCTTCACGCCAGACAAAAAACAAAATCAACTGAGCATTCGAACGAAACATACTTTAAAAAAAACAGTCAGTGATAGTGATATCGATATATATCAGGCTTTGCATTAAATTGAAATTATGAATTATTATTATAGACTTTCAAATTTTACAAAGAAAGCATCAGTTAGGCAAAAATTCGTCGAAGTCGATGTGTGTAATTGGGGCAGAAAGCTGTCAGTACGGCTCTCACAGTTCGATTCGACGAACCAGAGCGTAGGAGGTACTCCGCATTACCGCTGCGCCACTCACCATACTTCATACACGTCTTTTCTTGTTTGTTCCCATAATCAATGTTTTGGGGCCGCGCCACACTTATGGTGTACGATTAGAAATTGTTATTGTACTCGTATTTATTGCAATGCTAAATCGACCAACATGTGGGTAGATAGAACGATGTTTAAAGATTAGAAGGTCGTGAAAAACGGGGTCGCAATTATTATATGGGTTAGCACCAACCAATACACAAAACATGCTTTAGATGTTTCTGCACAGACACGGTATGAATTAATATGAGGTGGGTGACTGACTCATGCAGAAAACTTTACAGTCCTACGGATGTCTTTGTTTACGGGCCACAGAAGCCTGTGCAAGTAAAAGTTCAAGTGTAGATGCTTGCTACTATTTGTCAAGGCATAACTTTGCTTCAATGAAATATCGCCATTTAGTTATTGCTTGAAAACGTAACTTTCACTTATTAATATTTCTTTTGATAAAAAGGGAAATCATGTCACGTCAGCTGACAAATGACTGCAAATAATACAGCCGCGCGGGAGAATCGTAATCAAGGCCACGACCCAGCTTTATGTTTGAAAACAAAAGTGATCATTTGATCTCAGTTTACGCGAGACACGAAATATCTGATTGCGTAAAATGAGCTTTTGTTTTGTTCAAGAGAATAAAATACAGGCGATCACGCATAAGGCACTTGTCCCACCACTGGCACACTCGTTCAAACTGCCGGCGATCGACTACACATACCCAAGTGTCTCTTACTGACACAAGATCTATATATTTGCCTACGGACTACGGGCAATAGTGACGGAACTATACATTTTCCACCAGTAGTCACCTTATACCATTAGAATATTGGTTAAAATTACCTAAAAACGAATTTGCCGCCCCTAAAATCTACCGGCCTCTGACACCTTATCTATATTGGTACATCTGCCACTGATTGCAAGTATTGCAATTCAGTCCTTTGGTAGTTTAAAGGTCTATGCAACGACGCGCAGGCATCACGCGCTTCAAAGTATTGGCACACCCCGAAATTCGGTAATATTCTGCAAATGGTGGTAATAGTATGAAAATCGGATCCATTGATCTTTAGTGCATATAATAAATCAATTTGACCCGTAGCACCAAAAAAAAAGAGAAAAAAACTTATTATATTACGTCATAGTCTCTTTTTTGTATGAAAAAAAAAACGGAATCCTATCGTGGTGGTATGAAATGAGAGGGCTTTCTGAGCCGGTTCTAAAATATGTCACATCATTACATTTCAGTCACTTGTTTCAGTTCAGTCAATTGTATCACTTTTGTCTTAAAAAATAAGATACTAGATGTAATAGTACATTACACACCTAGGGCGGTCAAGTAAAGAAAGTCTCAGATCGCGGGTAATTGAGGCCCGAGCCGGAGGCGAGGGCTATAATCTAGCGGTCTGAGGATTTCTTTACGACCGCCCGTGGTTAGTATATTTTACGTCACCACCTGGCCGTGAAGAGGGATTTTTCGTAGCGCCCAAGGGCGGTAAATCCCGCTTTTCGGCTTGGTGTGACGTAAATATTTTCAAAATTGCCTCCTTGGGGTTAGATATGAGGATATTAGGTACAATTTGAGATATATCTCGCAAAAAATATTCGGCGGTATCGTAACACATCTGGAGGAGTCCAAACTTGGTATGTTTTGAAAATGACTTTTATTTTAATTTAAAACACGTGAGTGAAATGTAATGATGGCATATATTTTTTGAACCGGCTCAGAAAGCCTTTTCATTTGATACCAATGATACCTACCACACACGATAGGTTTTAGAACTAAAAAATGTTTTTTCCCATACCAGATTGATTTATATAAACTAAAGATTAACCGTACCAATTTTCATGCTTTTAACACCATTTGCAGCATTTTTGGCCTACCAGTGGCAGCACCTAGTGGCACTATCAGGCGTTTATATGGCTACAGTTCAAGCTGTTACGTACTTTAGGACAACTCAACAACGAGTAGATAATTATTTTAATGAAGCCCACATCGTGTCTACGATAATGTTTTTGGCATCGTGGTTGTGAAAGTGAAAAGATGTCACGGTTTGTAATTTCCAAGGAGAAAGGCTCAGTTAAAAAATAATGATATTAGTAGCTCAGTGAACTGGAGACATTACGTTTTCAAATTGCCAAAATATGAATGTGTGCTCCGGAATTCAAAATAAACGAATACTGAATAGACAAAAAACATGAAATCTCGAACCAAAATTTCACTAGAATCGGTTGAGGAATGCGTGCGATGTAGGTAACTGTAGAGGCGATCAGTAGGATATCCTTCGGACATACATGGACATACGAACATTTTTGCGCAAGCTGAAACGGAGGCGCTCCGCGCTCGTTCGATCAAACAGAAACAAAAATAATAAATTTCGTAGATTGATGAAACTTAGTAAAGCACCCAAAATAGATTACAGAATACTGTCGCTTCACTCACAGCAATTAGCAATAGGGTATTTGATTATTTATGTTAACGAATCACAATTTTCATAGTTTCTATAGATTTATGAACATGGAAAATATCAACCTACGGTCTTTCATGAAGATAGGGATGAATGTGGGGAAGCGAGGGAGATATGATTGGAATTAAGGAATGATTTATTTATTCACGAGAACATAATAGAGGTGTTTACAATGGTAAAAGCAGTTAAGCATGTTGCTACATTATGTTCTGCTGAGCAGGCGTGTGAATCTTTAGGCATTTTTCTATAAAAGAAAAAAAAAAGATAGATAGATATACATGCATAAGTCAGAACAATCACAGGTCAAGATGATATTAATCATTATGGATAGAAGCAGGTGGCGTTCTGTGGAAAAAACCTACCCCGACCGGAAAACAAACGTCACTTTATGAATTATGTAAATCTTGCGATTCTCAAACAATATACAGGTGTATATGATACTTTTTTTAAATAGCGCCACAGGCAGGATCTATATTAATAAAAGCACGGTCATCGATTCAAGCGTGGTCGGGTAAGCGCTCACTGGACGCTAATTGATTGGACAACAAAGACCCCTCATGTGAAGTGACCATGGAATGGAAAGTGACTATTAAAAGAAACCATATTCAAAGTAATTAAACCAGTTTAATAAAACGCTCACTTTTGTCTCCGAAAATGGGCATAGCAATAACGATGAGTAATGAATAGAGAGCTGCTTTAATTCGCGCCGCCGCTGCCTGCGCCCACGCAGTCTCAGTGCGCGGCGCGCATCCACTCGGAACAATGCTTACTGGTTTACTTTCTCGTTTGACTCATACTGATTCATTGCATATGTCTAGCAACTCGAATTAGATTAATGATACCAGTCTAAATTATTTTTCGTTGACACAAATTCATATGTCAATTATCATACTTTCGTTGACACAGTTTCTGGATAACAATGGCACTCCACTACACATCGTTTACATGTTTTTTTCGGGTTTGTCAAGAAATAATTGACTATTTTCACAATACAAAAGAAATCGTCACATTACTATAAAAGCAGTTACATACTTAGATGCATGTATAAATTGATTCACTGTTCACAAAGAAAATTATTGTCATGTCAGACATCGGCCTTCGCTTTAACCCTGAACGGGGAGAGATATGCCCTCAGCAAACATTTAATTCGATAAGTCTCCTTTACAAAGAAAATAATTATCATAAACCGGTTTGAAGCATACTACAGCACGGACAGTAGATAATAAAAACAAGAATAAACATATCAGAAGGGCACTTTAATAAAGCACCATGAATTTGGAAAGAAGGGAAAATGAAATTTACAGCTTCCGCGATTTCTACCGCGGCGTTGGACTTCGTCCGATATTTTTAAGAACGACCTCATATTATTTTTCTGTACTTTTTCAAGTCATAATCGGCGAGCATAATCGAAATATATTCCACCTTTTTTTTTTCAATAGCAAAAATCAATAGGTAAACATTGTAATATTCTTGGTAAAGAACACAATAAAAAAAACCGGCCAAGAAGCGAGTTAAACTCGCGTGGAGAGGGTTCCGATCCTTGATTATATGGACTTCTTAATATTTTTCCTTACATAAACGTACCAAATTTCAACTTAATCGGTCCAGTAGTGTAGGAGAAAACCGACTGTGACAGACGGACGGACAGACACACGAGTGATCCTATAAGGGTTCCGTTTTTACCTCTTGAGGTTCGGAACCCTAAAAAACACGAAAATCGGTTCACTGGAACCGGGTTCCGAGGTATAACGCTTACGTTACTCTACTATATCACTTACGTGTGCGCTTACGTACTCTAGTGTAAACCCCATTTAATTACTTGCTTTCTGCAAGCACATAATATATCAAATATTGCAATCATGTGACAGAAACCGATTTTTAGGATAGATTGGGTTAGGCCGACTTGCACCAACGCCGCAACCTCGGGTTATAACAACTTGAATTGAAGAGGATAGCCCGAGTAACGGCTTGGTGGGCCTAATAACAAAGCACTAGGTCGTAGTCAAAGCAAATACTACTACTACTACTACTACAGCCTTATTTGCGTCCCACTGCTGGGCACAGGCCTCCTCTCATCACGAGAGGGTTTGGGCTATAGTCCCCACGCGGGCCCAGTGCGGATTGGGGACTTCACACACATCTTTGAATTACTTCGCAGATGCGTGCAGGTTTCCTCACGATGTTTTCCTTCACCGAAAAGCTCAGTGGTAAATTCAAATTGAATTTCGCACATAAGTAAACTTAGAGGTGCGAGCCGGAATCGAACCCCCGACCCTCGGCATGAGAGGCGGTAGGTCGAACCACTAGGCCACCACCCACGGCTACTCAAAGCAAATACACGGTATATATTCTATTGACGGCCGGATTGGTCCAGTTGATAGTGACCCTGCCTTCTGTTCCGATGGTCGCGGGTTCGAGTCCCGCTCGGGGCAAACTTTGTGTGATGAACACGAATGTTTGTACTCGAGTCATGGGTGTTTAGTATTTATATATGTATGTATTTCTCTATTTAAGTATTTATATCGTTGTCTAGCATCCATAGTACCTACAAGCTTTGCTTAGTTTGGGGCTAGGTCAATATGTGTGAAATGTCCCAAGATATTTATTTATTTTATTTATTTATTTGAAATGTGTGAAATACGCGTTTATGCGCAGGAGTCTCCGAATGAGCTAATTGAACGCCCGTCGCCAGCGGAGCGGCGCTGACCCACGACCCGCGCGGGTTCGTCGCCCGCGCCGGCGCCGTGGCCCTTGCTCCCACAGGACGATAACAGACCGCAGCGCAGGCGCTTGCAACATGCCACCCCCGGCAGTTGCACCTCCAATGATATAAAATAAAAAAAGTAAACTGAGACTACTTACTCTAAATATTAGCAGGGTGTCCACCTCGATCGAACATCGACAAAACTTCCCTGATTAGTAAATGATATCATTGAAAAGAATAAGTTTGTACTGTAGTTTTAAATTCCTGAATATTCGTTCGATACTTCTATGATTATGTTTGCTTACGATTATAATTGGCATTTATTTCAGTATTTAGAGCTTATTTTTCAATTGTCAGATAAAATTTATTCTTCAGATAGTACAAAACAAATAGTTTTTCAGATATTAGAAAAAAAGCCGTGGTGGCCTAGTGGTTCGACCTACCGCCTCTCATGCCGAGGGTCGGGGGTTCGATTCCGGCTCGCACCTCTAAGTTTACTTACGTGTGAAATTCAATTTGAATTTACCATGAGCTTTTCGGTGAAGGAAAACATCGTGAGGCAACCTGCACGCATCTGCGAAGTAATTCAAAGATGTGTGTGAAGTCCCCAATCCGCACTGGGCCCGCGTGGGGACTATAGCCCAAACCCTCTCATGATGAGGGGAGGCCTGTGCCCAGCAGTGGGACGCAAATAGGCTGTAGTAGTAGTAGTAGTACAATACGAAAAACAATACATAATACAAAATTTCTGAAGAATAAATTCTATCTGACAATTGAAAATCAGGCCTTATAATATCATACAGAGTGTTCCGAAACTGCGGTCATATGAAAGCACAGGAGTTGGATTGGAGCACTTATGAAGTCTTAAAATAGCTTCTTTACTATTATGCTACTAGTATTGGTGCGTATATGCTACTAGAATTGCGAGAATGACTATCGTCCGTGGCCGGTTGCGCAGTGAGATTATCATTTTATCCTCTTTCGCACGCACCTGGTTAGGAGGCTTTTTTACTACTCATATTTCATTTTTGAACAAACAAGTTTTTTGATATACAATAGCAGAACAGAGAGTTGCAAAAAAGTTTGCTGCACTAGGGCATAATTCGCGTCGCGGGCGCAGGCTGCGCTCGAGTCAACGTACGGGGGAGGACCGGTTCACTAATCGATCCCGTACCGGCCCGAGCTCCTGTCCGCGGTTAACGGGCTTCTCGAGCTATGAGTACCACATTACGAACGAGTTGCAGACTGTGCAAGTCATACAAGTTTTAGCTGTAGCTGCAACGAGTAATATCTTCGAAATAAGTACAAGCAAGCTTCTTTCAAACTAGAATACTTTCTAGAAACACCGCACTCACAGTGACACCGTACAGTCATTTATTATCATAACATTCATTACGCATACACATTATTCGGCACCTACATTGGTTTATGTTATGTCTAATACACAAGGTGCTACAGCTGCCATTTAGGGTGAATTCGGCATTATGCATGGAAGAAAACATGAAATCGTTGCAGCAGGTGAAACAAGTCGTAGTGAAGACATCAAGAAGAATCGCAAAGTATGTACATACAATAGGGTATCATCTGTAATACATCGGGCAAATGCCTTGCGATCCGACTCCTCCGTGGCTTTGCTGCTTTACGTAGGGAGTTGGAAACAGTCTTCCTTATTTTTAAGTGAGTTCTGTTAAAAGCCCACCTCGTCTACATACGAGCGACGCAACGTGCCTAGTGAGGCCCTGAAGACCCTCACAAGTCGGCATCAAGGTCGAGGCGTTGGCCATTATTGTTGAAACAGCAGGATGTGTGAGCGAACAGCGACCTCGCGCGTCGCAATCTTATGTGTAGCGCAGACGACGCATTCAATAGGAAATCATTTTAGGTAATGATCATTACCTTGTGCTAGTGACAGGATATAATATGCTGTAACAGTACGTACACACAATACATTAAAGTAAATGAATTGTTTAAGTACAGAATTCCTGCAGTACAGATAGGGAAGAATACCGCGAGACCAAGTCGGGGTGACAGCGGCATAAATCTGCGATCGGATTGTCCGTTGTGCGATACTGGGCATAAATCGAGGCGGCCAGTGTTCCGCCTCGCGACATGGAAAGCGTTTCTTGGCCGAGATCTACGCAGATCACGCCAGATAAATCGCGCGCCGCGTGCCTTACCTCGCGGGGAACGCGGTGAAATCAAAAATACTACATCACACTTATTGCACTGCTATCGCTTGTGCCAAGCGGAGCCTAAATGTTAAATTATGCTTTTTTTGCTCTCAAGTGAGTCTGATTTCCACGAGATTGTATTAAATCGAATTTTGTCACAATATAACTTCATCACTACGCAATCAACCATACAAATAGTAAAGAAGACGTTTGTAATGTAATTGATTCCAGAACTTCAAATACTCGATTACAAAAATAAGAAACTACATTTTATCTGAAATCAACCCTTAAGGATGTGAAAATGGGGTGGACGTTGAGCATGACATTCCACGCAGAATCACAGCCGCAGTCGCGGTGGGCAGAAGTCTTAAACAAATCGCGATTGATTGCACGAAACTTCAACTGTACGGTGTCTGTTCGTAAAAAAGCTCTGTGTGGGCCGCAAGCTGCACCTACTGCACTTCTAGTATTACTGTGTCAAGAACAACGCCTGCCGCCCTCGCCTCGCCCCGAGCCGCGGTTGCTCCGTCTCGACGACTTGCCAGTCTGCAAGTTTTCTGAATTGTTATAACGATAAATAAATAAGCTCGCTCTCTACATACATAAGCTCGCGTACATAAGTATCGCTAATCAATAAGTAGGTACCACTTACTAGGTACCAACTTGGATGACTAACAAAAGTGCTCAGGAAATTCCAATCACTGGCTTTAATAATTATAATGTAATTATGTCGCGTAACATTAAATCTGTTGATTTACTACAACCAAGGCGGAAAAATCTGTAGCTCTTTAGATGTTCCTCAGTTCATTTCATATTGCGGATTAACATTAAGATTACCTTTTTCGGTAGTGGATCTTGATGTAATCTTTCTCAACTCTAATTATGCGTCATAGAATTTCATCATCATCACACCATGGATAAGTACCCCCGCTTATATCCACAGCTGGACTAAGGCATTCAATCAAAGCTCTTCAGTTAGAATCGGTCAACACATGCTGGACTAAGAGCGAGTTGATACATGCATAGTTGACGGACTCCTGGTCGTTAAATATGGCCGCCGAGCTGTCATTCCATACAGAAACGCCATTTTTTCCCATAGTAAAATATTTAACGTTAACTTTATTGGACGGTTTGAATCAAGCGACCCTTAGGGTAGGTTGATGCTTTCAAACCGTCCGTTAATGTTAAATATTTCACTACGGGACAAAATAACGGTTCTGTGTGAAAATGGAATGACAGCTCGGCGGCCATATTTAACGATTAGTAGTCCGTCAACTGTGCTTGAATCAACCTATCCTTGGTTCTTAGACTTACGAAATTGAGTTAAGTCGGTATACAGAACGACCTAAAAAAGCATAATCTACAACCTGGCTTGAAAACCGACGTTTTCTTATGAGACAAAAGGACAATAGTAGATTGTATGACTAGGGAGCAAAAAGGTATATTTTACCGCGGGTGACGGATTGAATCCAGAGCGACGCGAAAGATTCCAGAATAGAATCCCGAGCGTAAGCGAGGGATTCTAGCGTGGAATCTTGAGCTAGCGAGGGATTCAAGCTTTGTCACCCAAGGCATAAATAAGTTTGCTACCGTGTTGTACACTCTGCTTTTCACCCCTCCTATGAGAAAATCATTAGATCATTCGTTCATTATTGTCTTTAAATTAAGTAAAACAAAAAAATAATACATTTAGAAACAAACAAGGTTAAAAAGAACGTGTGTTTCGCGCGCTTATCATAAATTCATAGGTAGAAGGCGAAAATGGCTTCCATATTGAAGAATCTGTAACTACTTCATTGTATTTATATTATGTCATGCTCGCACGCGTTGCGTTCATAATAATAGGTAAATTTTAACTAATGTGAAATAAAGTACATTTTATGACAATTTCGCACATACACGAAAAAACGACACGATAATATGAAAAAAGGGCAGTGCAATTCATATTACGTACTTACATAATATTCCTTTGGAATTGTCAGAGGTGTTGATCCCAATAAATTGCATCACCTAAATCACTTTTTGCTTTCATTCATTTTCTACGAAATAATTCATAACACTACATAAGGTACGTTTTATTTTGGAAATTAAGTGTAAAATAATACGGCAAGGAAATGAGCGCTCACGAAATTCGCGGGTTCGTTTTTTTTTTAATTCGATCACACGAGGAGTTTGCGAAGAATGCTACGGCATTGGCCGGCACCATTCAGCCAAATTGAAAATAAAAAATAGAAAATAATTTATCAAAAGTAAGTATATATCTATGAATTTATGGATTTTTAGTATGTGTAATAAAGTATTTATGTAAAATCCCGATATATAAAATTCTAAATACGAAAAAGACGCGACTTTTGAATGCTACTTTTTACAGTCTCCGCAGCTCCGTGAACGCACTGCTAAGACGTATTTTGCTCCCTGTTAGCGGGGCAGAAATGAAAAAAAATTAAAAAAAAAGCGAAGAGGGAGCAAAATCGCATTTTGCTCCCTCTAAACGGGGAACAAAACACTTCTTTTCGAATAGGAGGGGTGAAAAAGACTATTTTTATTTGGTATTTTTATTACCCTGCTATTTTTGCATTTGTTGTCGGACGACGCGGTATTCGCTTAAAAGCCATAGGTGATTCTAGAAAATTTGAAAACATTCATTTTAAAAGTGAATAATGAATAATTCGTGTGACTGACAAGTTTAATTATTACTTTTATCTACACTCATATCATAATGCTGGCCCTAATTTGCGGTTTTTGAACGCATCATAGAGGGATGCGTTCAAAAACCGCAAATTAGGGCCAGCATTAAGATAAACTGTTTAGTTAGAACAGATTTCTTATCTGTGAAAATGTTCTAATAGCTGTGTGTCCGAGAATAGCATTCAAATTTCGAACATATTCGAACAGCAATGCCCGCCTATAGCCTTCAGTCAGGCCGAGCGAATGTTTGTTCCAAATTCAAATGTCGGCTCTATTTAGTATATGCTTTTTAAAAATCGAATGTGAGACACTGACGTATTCGAATTGCCGCCATTGTGGACAGATCTTGAAGCATCTTAGGGGATTTATAAAATGAGTGTAGATAAAGTTGTGTATGAACTGTACATAATTAGGCCTTAAAACACTCGTGCGATATTATTATGAAACGAGCCTCCTGGCGAGTTTCATAAAACACTCGTGCTTTAAGGACCTTTTTTATTTAACAGTTACATAATAGTACATTACAGACCTAGGGTGGTAAATTCGTAAATGTCCCAGATCGCAGGTTTCTGTGGCCCGAACCGAAGGTGAGGGCCATAAATAAGCGATCTGGGACATTTACGAATTTACGAATTACCGCCCGTGGTCTGTCAAAAGTTTTACGTCTTGCCTTGGCCAAGAAGTGAGATTTTCTCTCCGCGTAGCGGGCAGAAAATCCCACTTTACGGCCAAGGGTGATGTAAACTACTATTAAAACGAAACAGACCTAAGTTCGACGTTGAGTCTCTTTAGACACTTTACAAAATTGTCTAAAGAGTCGTGTTTTCCACTGGTCAATTTCCTATTTACTAATTTATTTACGTTATTCTTGTTATTTTCTTTTCAATATAAATAAATTTAATTTCTCATGGCAAGATGAGGAACGAAACTAAATATCATAAATATAAATTTCCAAAATAATCATTTATGGAGTGTTAAACATGGGCTGGCTGGACGACTGGACGTGGACTGGCTGGACATACCTCAAAGTCAAATCAATATTTGCGATTTCCCACACATTAACATTTATCTACTACACTACATCTGTAGCGGCAGTGGATGTTAAATTAATAGTCATCACATTTTTTTTTTTGTTGAATGAACAGTTACGTTAATTTTCTGGATAATTTCACAACCTACCTACTTAAAAAATCTATAACCAAAAGCAGTTGTAACAAAACAAGCAGAAGGATGCAAAATAAATAAATGGAGTTCAGTTCTATCCGCACGGACCCCAATTGCCAAAATTGTTTTTTTTTTATGAATTTATGGCTCGTAAAAAAAATTGCTTTCTTAATATTATGGCGACTATTTTAAAGTCACTTGGTTGTTTAGGGAAGCTAATAAAGCTGGTTATTAATTATGAATATATGAGGTAAGAAAAATAGCCCACTAGGCCGTCTTATTCACCCGAAGGAAAACGGATCCACATACACATACAACGACACCTATCGCTCTACAGTGAAACTACTAAGCCACCGTAGCGCAACGTGTGATGAAGTCGTAACTAAACGCGTCACGGACATTCCTGCAGATGGCGCTATCAAACGAACTATCTACGTAGTTCTTCCTTGCAATCTCCCACAGCAAATGTTAGTACTTATTATAATTTTATTTTAAAAGATTGACAAACACGGCGCACCTGATGGTAAGTGGTCACCGCTGCCTATAGACTATTGTAACACCAGAGGCATCACCAATGGGTTGCCGATCTCAAAGATATTTGATGTTGATGACCCCCTTTTTGAAAAGCCCCAAATTGTAGAGCAGAGGGAAAATCAAAATTTATTAACACACTAGCTTCTGCCCGCGACTTCGCTCGCGTGGAATTCGGTTATAGCGTTCCCGTGGGAACTATGCGTTTCCTGGGACAAAAAGTAGCCAATGTCGTTCCTCGGGACCTCAACTATCTCCATACCAAATTTCATCTTAATCGGTCCAGCGGTTGAAGCGTGAAGAGGTAACAGACAGATAGAGTTACTTTCGCATTTATAATATTAGTCTGGATATGGATTGCTCAGGCCCAAGTAACCCGAAACACTTTAACCGCATGTTTAAACCTCATGATGAACATTTATTTACACACAACTTCCCTCGGTCCCTTCTCCACCCGGTACAGAAATACTTGATTAAAATCTTTCCCGGTGACTTGGACCCACATTTGGCTCAAGTATAAATGACCATTTAAAAAAATCTAACCTGTCATTTTCCCTGCTGCGCTTCCTGTGCGAGCCCTCCCTGTCTCCATCGTCCAGACGCCTCCGTTTGGCCTCGTACGATCGGGAACGCGATCTGGTCTGCGACGCATAGTGCTTCCTCCGTGTGCGCGGCATCTGTAACAGTATAAACAGCACCCTCATTAGATGTGTCAACGTGAAACAACAGTACTATCAAATGTCTATTTTTTTCAACACACCAACATCATCAGAATTCCACAGTGAGAAAATTAAAAAAAATGTGTATAAAATTATGTTACACAATGCTTTCGAAAATATTTTGAATGTGGCTAAAGCAATACTTGAGGTCAATGCTATGAAAGAAAAGAAACAACACAAACAACCATTATTAAAAAACTGTTATCAGTGATCTTTAGATGCTCTGACTAAAAAATTCGAGATTAGTGCAAGCATTGATGAGAAATGTCATATAATTTAATAACCATATAATTACAAGATCAATCTAGAATGTCTCCATCATAAGAGGGTCTCGGTAGTGTTGAGCCCAATAGCCGATGAGGTTGAGTCAAAATAGCTTGTCCGTGCATACTCTGTGTGTATTAGATACTAGGTATTAAGGTTTTGTTTGCAAGAGAAGTGCTGTACCAATTAGTGAACATAGCAAAAACTGTGAAGTCCATATGTTTTAAACAACCAACCCTTGTCATCCTAGTAGAAAAATGTCATGACTGAGATTGCAACTGTTTTTTCTGTGCTTATTATGCGATCAGTCGGATGACTATGACCAAGTCTGTGCTGTGTCAATGTACTACTACTAAAAGAACAGAGCTTCTTATGAGGCTTCCCATAAGAAGCTCTGCTCTTTTGGTAGCTCAATACAATTATTGACTGTCCAGTTTCAATATTGGGTCGGGCACTGTTAGATCCACTGCCCGTTTGTGCTGGTGGTATTGAATTCATCTTTTATATTTGGTGGAATAGGATCGTATTTCTTCCTGCTGCTGCGGTCAGTGTTTATTTGCAGGTACTATTGAACCTAGGTGTTTTTTTATGAACCAGGGAGCACTACAGATTTGTTTGAGTATTGAGTGAGAAGAAGAAGATTGAGTCTTCGGCCCTTTGTATTTTAATGATTTTGGATCGCAGGCGGAACTCCACAGCTACCTTAATAAAGTTACAGAGAATCAAAAGCTGAAATTTGGCATCTGGTTTCTTGGGGAGTGTAAGAGAGAGGAGAGGATTTCCCAAAATTCATATGGGAAAATAATGGAATATTTCATATTCATACAATACTACAGGGTCAATTGTAATTTAATAATAATATTTCTTTAGGATTGGTTATTACATGTCCTATGTGTGTACATAGCCATAGATGTCATTCATTATACATATATGACAGCAAAAGGCATCTGGCCGTTTGCCACTGGAAGGGTTGTAAATAGGGTGTATTGAACACAGATGATGTTGTAGATAAACAACAGACAACTTTATCCTATGTTTTTTAATTAAGTATGGCACATGTTAAACTGTAGTAACTTCAAATGAAAACTTATGGATTGTAAAATTAGTATTGAAGTGTCAATAGAATCTTTACTGAAATTGGTATAAGTATAAAGAAATATTAAAAGGCTGATTTTGTTTTAAATATTATTGATATCAACAACTTGCAAGAAATTTTGTTCATGGTAATATCAAAATGGTTAAGTTAAGAGTTGAGTGTACAAACGTAAATTAGTGGCAGTTTGAAGTAATGCCCAGTGGCAATGAAGCTTTAATCACAAACCAAAGCATTATAAATATTGAGCCTGTCAAAAATTAATGTGATGATGATCTTCCCTGTTAGCATGTGAGAATGATCAAGAATAAATTAGTATTTTTGACAGGGTAAGTAATGTTACTAACAATAAGGAAAGTACAGTGGTACCTTCACTTACCATAAAATGTATAGCAACTCGTATCAAAGTAGAATAAGCTGAAAAACATAAACCATTTTAACTAAATGAATGTGCTCTATGACACTTCATTTGAAAACTTAATTTATGCTGATACAGACTATGTTTGCCAATTATAATTAAATGTAAAACTCATTGCTAACATGCAACTACAGGAATTAATAATTGTATTATAACATTTTCATATTCAAAATATGAAATATTCACAAACATTCATGTGTTCATAAACTACAGAAGTAGAGCGTAGAAATAAGATATTTTAAGTTGAAAAAAAAAATGCAGTCTACGCGAAATGCTTAGATATCGTTTGAAAAGGGGAAATATACAAATTTATTCTTGGGACCACATAATTCTCTGCTCTCATGCTAATAACAAAGTTATTACAACCAGTAAAAACAAAAAAGGATACAAAATCCATAATAAAAACAACCAGATTAAAATACTGCAGAGAAGTACATCCAGTCCAGGTGTCATGTCTGCATGTTGAAAGTTTTGAAACCTCAAAACAAATTAAATCAAAACTAACGTGAATCTCTCAATAAACGTCAAGTTATTTACATGCTACGCTTACGCCATGTTGATTTTCGAAGACTAGGACTAGAACCATAGGGTACGCCAGTCCGCACAGTTTAAGTAAGATACGTTTTACTTACCCTCAGTTCCCGTAAATATCTCAATCTACAGCGAAGCTGATGAGTGAAAGCTGTTACGTAGTTCCAAGTGCGTGATGCAGAACCTTGTAGAATGCTTCCTCTCAGTAGAGACCCGAACATCGATCCTAAACCAAACACTTTTAGTTGGTTGGTTGAACTGCACTGCAATGGCGTAGTCAGTCAGATGTTGCAAGTTAATCAAGTGTAGAACTTACAGTAACGAAAACAATCATAGGAATCATATATTGATATAATAACATAGCTACAAAAATCTATATTATTTCTATATATAATATTTGGACTAAGTAGTAATATTAGATAAAAAAGTAAAACAGTTGAATGAATACACAGGAAAAAGTTTAGTGCTGCCATAATAGAAAAATAATTCCTTACGTGTTGATGGGTGTCGCGGTCCACGCGATGTGTTACTAACTCATTGGTATGCTTTCTTGTCTATGCCTGTTGTACGAGGTGTACTGTATAATCTGTGTCACCTGTCATAGCGGTCATAGCGCTGTCGATCACAGATTAGAAGATATGTCTACTGTCGATGGGGTAAAAAGTGCGCGTATTATAGAGGGAACTTATATGGATGGTTGGAGAGGAGAATGCAGGTAAAATTATGACTAATGATGAGTTGACGGCCGGCGAGTGATGATGGAAGATACACTGGTGAGTGTTTGCTTCTGTACCATATCTGAAAGGATCTAAAGTATGTTCTAGTACGGCCATAGTTGTGGTCTTGGCTCAAACGCGGTCTGATGCCTATTTGCGACGATGACTGGAGGAAACTTCGGCATCGGTGGGGTTGCAAGCCCCTAGGTTCTGTTGACTCGATGGCCTTGGGAAACCTTGGCATCGAAGGTGAATCCTTGTATGTCTTCAGAACGGCATGACCACTATTTGGAGGATTTGGGCGGCCTATAAGGGGAAGGTAGGAGGGTGAGCCGGTCAATAGGATAAAAGGCATCGTGGAGTCCTGGCTGTCTGACTATTGGGTGCCGCCTCAATAGCCGAGACGGGGTCAATGAAGCAGTGTCTTCTATTGGCACCCACGATTGGTTGAAAGGAAACGTGTGACAGCTCAACAAGTACAACAGGCATAGACAAGAAAGCATACCAATGAGTTAGTAACACATCGCGTGGACCACGACAATGGGTTTGCATAGTTTCGTACATAATTTTATTTTATTATTTATCTATTCTTTTTTATCTGTTTATAATAGGGATAGGTACTAAGAATCACCAAAATTGATAAAATAAAATATCGTGTATAACTACCGAATTAACATTGTTTTTTTTATCACTGGCAAGTATTAATCAATTAAGGGCCGGTTTTCTTTCATGCATAGTTGACGGACTCATGGTCGTTAAATATGGCCGCCGAGCTGTCATCCCATACAAAACGACATTTTATTCCATGTAGTAAAATATTAACGAGCGCTGACGGTTTGAATCAACCTATCGTAATTCAGTCAAAGTTGACCATTATTGACATGGAGTGTGGAATGTGTCTTGGTTACTTCAACCCTCCATAATTATTGATATAATAGAACTCTATTTTTTTTTCATGTGTCCCGTACGCATGGTTTTACGAGTTTTACATCTGGCTGTGGTGTCAAATAGAAACAAAAAAAAAAACAAGAATAGAAACAAGGAAAATTTAAATTTAAATTATGGACCTGAAAGTAGTTTTCGTTTACAACCCAAAAACGTGCCCGAAATCCGAGGCTTATTTTTGTCTTTGCCTCTCGATATAAGGTTGAATAAAAAGAGATACGCCTTTTACGGTTACGCCCCTGGACCCCGCGATGTGCCATATTACATGCTAAATTGGCAACACTGAGGTCTTCGAAACGTCAAATGTCTGACAAAACGTTGTCATTGACAGCCACCACCTTGCAGATAGCGGCGCCAACTAATGAACAGGAATACGGTGGCCCTTTTGATTCAGTAACTTTATACGTCATCGTGTGCGCGAAATCCGGTATTTATGATTTTCTGCAGGCTTGTTTATGATGTTGACCTAATTTATATAATCCAAGTTTGTGACCTCGAGCGCCGAACGCAATTTTGTCAAAAATATAAAAAACCGAGAAAATTACAGCTGCTTTTAAGATTTTGGCGATTTTGACCCTAAAAGACTAGTTTTTGATACTACCTTCTCATGACGTTTTTCTAAATTTGCTATAATATGAGACTAAAACCGTTTCTGAGATAAAGCTTTTCAGAATTCAGCATTTTTCAGAACTTCACAATATTTTAAAGTCATCGAACAACTCTATCAGAATGTTTTTCCAATTTACCTTGGACGGGATTGTGCTAGTGTTGCTCGTGTGGAGTCACGAATTGGAGCCACCTGTAGCATTTTTATATCCTACTAGCTTTTGAAAGCGATTTTAAAATCGAAATTTAAACTCCCGTTTTTCCCGTTCCCGTAGGAATTTTTGAAAATCCTCTTAGTGTGCCTGTTGCCATTGTACCTATCTACAATGGGAAATGTTCTACAGAACTTTTTGAAATGGTGTCACCGACGACATTTTATCATCGCACAACACATCCCGCCGCAGGAGTAAAGCCTGGCAACCTAAGAACGCCTTGAGCTTCGCGTTGTTTCCTAACCAAGAACGTGTAAGCTATGGAATGATCTTCCTCATGACCTGTTTCCTACCTATGCAAACATATACAAATCCAAAGTGTATATATAAGTAGCGAAATACTTCTACTACTTACTTAATGACGACGTATAATCACTGACGAGTGATGTCTGATGAGTGAGTACCTATTATTGTACGAAATAATATTTGAACTACATTGTACGTTATCGAGAACATAATATTTCAATGAAAACAAAACGCGGGTTAACGATGAGT
>OZ020283.1:11366654-11422906 GCA_963971205.1 Aethes cnicana
TACGTGCTCACCGGCTACCGGCCGCTGCAGGGCTGGGCCGGCTGCGTCGGCAGCCTCTTCTACTTCCACAATGAGACCATCAACATACTCACACACGGTACGTTGTCATTCAACGTCGCTTTATCACTCTACCTCGCAAAGCTAGCGATTCTATAGACCCTATATTACTTTGCAAATCATTGAGGAAACGGAAACGTACTGAGCTGCTTTCTCTTTTCTTTATTTCAATTTAGTTATTAAGGTGAAAGTGGGTGGTCATTTGTAACCAAATATTATATAATAGAACCCAGGGGTTGCGCCGCGCTGTTACACGCGGAAAACTCGCTCCTGTAGGAATACCCGGATAACTACTACGTAAATATTTGAATTGAAAGAATAAGGACAATAATCATCGCTCTCCGTACTAAAATACTAAACGTAATCTATATATCACTGTGCCAAATTCCATCTATCCGTCCACCCGCTCTGGCGTGGATGATGTAGGTACTTACTCGTCATACCTATGTTATTCAAACGATCCTAACCTTCGCTTTTATTCTTCCTCTTTTCACCCATTTAAAGGATGATTTGGAATACTGGGGCTCTATGCGAAGTCTTAAATAGGGATGTGGCTTTTCCCTATAGGATCGCTCACGCGTCAAGTTGAACTTTAAGCAGCTAGCTTTAAAGTTCAACTTGACGCGTGAGCGATCCTATGGGTAACAGGGAGATCCTTATTTAAGACTTCGAATATAGCCCCTGCTTAAAGATCACGCGACGCGTGAGCGATCCTATAAGGAAGAGCGAGATCCCTATTTGAAGACTTAGAATATTGGCCCCCTGTAGGCTTTGTTTGAATCCGGATCATAAACTTTCTGTACGGCGAATCAGGGGCTCTATTCGAAACGTTACAAAGGGAAAAGGAAAATCCCTATCCCTACTGTCAAAGCGTCACAGCGCTCAAATTGAACTTGAAACCTAGCTGCTTAAAGTTCGGTTTCAACGTCGCGACGGTTTGACGGTAGGAATAGGGAACTTCCCTTTCCCTATGTAACAATTCAAATAGAGCCCCTGTTTCATCCCGCGATAGTTTGCGTACCCGATGGATGATACTACTCTATTTTGTATTGTAAAACTGGTTTAACCCGTAGAAAACCCATTCGATTATACTTATTTAAGACATAATTTAGGTAATTCCTGACAATTTACCAAACATTGTCATAATGTCCATCTAAATAAATAACTACAAACAATATATACATACAAAAGCGAAGATGTTTTCGTTTTGCTCTGTGGATGGCCCATCATTGTTATAATAAAAACCTGTTCAAAAAAGTTTGCTTCTTGATACCATAATAATTTAACACTGGGAAGAGCTTCTAAGTCAGTACCTAAGTCTAGAACACCCACAGCTTTTAACGAGAGAGGAACTAGGTGAGCTTGAGAAACATTGACCGCTCACGTACCGGGCACGCTACGCCACGTAGCTGCTACGATGTCGTAGCAGCTACGTGGCACTAGGTATTTAATAGTACATTTTGATGCAAGTGCGGAAAGTTTGCCAGTTTTTATCAGGAGTCCCTAGTGACCGGGCCGAGCGAAAGCGAGGGTCAACATTGGACGAATGAAAGTGATAACTTTGGACGTCCCGCACCAGCGAGAAAACTGTCATGTCGGGCGGCGTTTCGAAACGTTCCGTTTTTGTAATTCAAAGATAAATAGACTTCTGATTATGGTGGTGTAATTCCCCTTTCTAAATTCAGAAACACTTTTCACGCTATATAGGGCCCAGAAATCGAGCGTCAAGTGAACCTTTTACGAAATAGATATCTTCGTAGTTGCAGATCTTGTTCCAGATACAGCCGCTAGTAAATTATAGTAGGTTAGGATCTATATCGCAGCTGAGTGAGACGTCTTTCCAGAAATGGGTCAAACTCTGCCTTTCATGCCCGCGTCTCTCAGAACACGAGTGAAAATTGCTTTCTATTTACTCCAGCAGATAGGTATATCTTCATTTAAACAGGGACCTTTGCAGTTTCCTTACCTATGCTCAGTTCAATAAAAACTGCAAGAATCCGAACGGTAGAAGTTCGGACGTATTTTTTTTATACCAATGGTAGGTATAGGAAAACGAGCGCACAGCCCACCTGATGGTAAGTGGTCAATGCGGCCCATGGACACCGAAATTCTATGATCCCCCATTAAGAAACCATAAGATCTCGAATGCGTTGCCTACCCTGAGGCCTAAGATGGAATGCCTCTATGCCAGAAATTTCACCGGCTGCCTCAACCCACTACCGGAACACAACAGTGCGAGCACTACTATTTGGCGGCAGGTTAGCGGGGAAAGACGGTGGTACAACCCCGGACGGACCCAGCACCAGGTCCTACCACTGCAAAACATATTAGTAAATCTAGAAATACATCCATATCCCAGTCTCGTATCGGACATCAATCTTAATCGAGCCGCGAGTCCATGCAAATACCTGCTATGTTATCTACATATAATATATTATTTGGCTTTTAATTCATCGAATATTTTTCAATTTACCCCAGAGGTTGAGTGGAAAGGGGTGTAATGCGGTAAAATAGTTTTGGCGTCTCAACCAACAACCACTGGCTTCTAGGGTTGATTATTATACTCGTAATCATTCAATCATCCAAATCGGTTCATATTTAAATACTGCACTCATTGACCTATAATAAGTAATAACTAATAACATATGGACGAACAGTGCCTAACAAAATATGTCAAAATATATGGAGCAAACTGACATTAGAAAATACGTTCCATATGCTAATAACGCCTCTTTATAACGAAGGCCAAACGAATATCCGAACAGCTCGGGCACCCGTTTTGACGGGGCCATTTTTCTCCGGCTGATTGTGAATCCTTACTTACTACACTACATTAAATGTGTAATAATAAATAATGCTAACAAAAGACTAGACAAAAAAAAAGAAGAGAAGAGAAGATTAGTCGGATAAAGAGGCAGTATAGCTAACAGCCGAGGCTAGACATATAATCAAACGGCGGCGAAGCCAATGTTGCAATTTTGTCCCGTAAACGCCAATTTCACGACTGCCGACTGGATAATGCCTGTAATGGGCTTTCACGTGTTACATTAGGACTATTAAAGTGCTATTTCGCAATAGCAATATTTGTACCTACAGTTAAGTAGGTTATGCAGTTCATACAGTTCAATAGTGCGGTGGTGCAGTGCTGTTGAAAGATCTTCTTTCAAGGGGGGGTCTTGAAAGAAGAAACGTTATTCGCTATTTTGACTCTCTACTACTATAAATACCTATACCATACTACTACTATAAATATAAATATTCGTCGAGACTTTTCCAATGAGCCTAAATGCGTGCCAGTAATATATTTTACATCACCCTTGGCCATAAAGTGGGATTTTCTGCCCGTTACGCGGAGAGAAAATCTCACTTCTTGGCCAAGGCAAGACGTAAAACTTTTGACAAACCACGGGCGGTAATTCGTAAAGCCCCAGATCGCACATTTATGGCCCTCACCTTCGGTTCGGGCCACAGAAACCTGCGATCTGGGACATTTACGAATTCACCACCCTAGGTCTGTAATGTACTATTACATTCGAGCGATGCAATGGAGATTCTAGACCCCTAAATAAAAATGCCTTCCTACTAAAAATACCTCTACTGTATCTCGAAAGTTCCAAATACACTCAACAGCAAATTTGACATGTTTATGTGAAATGGTTTTTGAGTTAAAGGGGGTCAAGAGTGGCTCCAAATGGTTCGTATTACACACGGTGCTGCTCGCCAGTTCTGTTAGCTTCAACTTGGCTAGACACGCTACCGCGTGTCTACTTAGATAGAAACCTACACTGCGCTTCTGGGAGCTAGGCTGCTGGTTAGATATTTAGCCAGTACTCAACGTACAACGGCTCAAATTACATGGCCCAAGTGCGGAAACTTAGTGGCCATAACCGTAACCATAACCCAGGGATATTCGAAGTCGTAAATAGGGATCTCCCTGTTCCCTATAGGATCGCTCACGCGTCAAGTTGAACTTTAAATCTAGCTTCTTAAAGTTCACGCGACGCGTGAGTGATCCTATACGGAACAGGGAGAAAGGAGATCCCTACTGCTATGAGAACCAGTGAGTCCATACTTAAAGAGCTCAATCAACATCAACACGCGGCTATGTATTAGGTCCTTACATATGAAATTGGCGTTTCATATGGCAGAAATGAAAACGATTTTTTTTTATGAAACTATTTTTTTATTTAGTCAAAGTATGTACCATGGCTATCTATGCACTTTTGCCATCTCGAAGGTAGTTCATTGATTCCTTTACTAAAAAAAGTGTGTGAGCGAGAATCAATAAAATCTTTGAAGGCCGTTTGGACAGCCTCGTGAGAATTGAATTTTTTTCCTTGCATGAAGTTGTCCAAATTCCGAAAAAAATGGTAATCAGTTGGAGCAAGGTCCGGGGAGTATGGTGGGTGTCGAAGACATTCCAGTCGCAGCTCCCGTAGTTTTGCGGCCGTCAAACGTGCCGTATGTGGTCGAGCGTTGTCCTGAAGCAGCAGTGGGCTAGATCGATTGACCAGTCTGGGTTGTTTAATGGCTAGCTTTTCCATCATCGTTTGCAATTGTTGACAATACACATCAGCCGTGATTGTTTGCCCAGATCTTAAGAAACTGTAATGGATGACACCGGCACTAGTCCACCAGACTCTTACCAGTACCTTTTTCTGAGTCAACTTTCGTTTCGGGCAGAATTTGGCTGGTTCACCTGGGTTCAACCATTGTGAAGAACGTTTCCGGTTGTCGTACAAGATCCATTTTTCATCACAAGTAACGATACGATTCAAAATGCCTTCATTATTGTGCCGGTTGAGAAGTGAAACGCAACACTCGACGCGTGTTTCTTTGTTTGCGTCGCTCAATTCATGCGGTACCCATTTTTCAAGTTTTTTCACTTTTCCAATTTGTTTCAAGTGAATCAAAATGGTTTTATCACTCACACCGAAGCCTGCCGCTAACTCTGACGTGGTTTGCGATGGATCTGCTTCCACAATTGCTTTTAATTCTTCGTTATCAACTTGTGTCTCCGGCCGTCCACGAGGCTTGTTCTGTAGGTCAAAATTTCCAGAACGGAAACGTTGGAACCAATAACGTACCGTATTTTCTTTTGCAGTAGCTTCCCCATACGCATTGTTAATCCTACGAGCCGTTTCTGCAGCACTAGTGCCGAGGTGAAACTCATATTCGTAAATATAGCGATATTTTAAGTTCTCCATATTGTGAACAGAACGATGTGAAAGAAAAACAAATGACGCGATAACAAATAAATTTCGTAATTCGAACACAGAAATACATGGTCTTAAATTTGAAATAAATTTGAATTTGGAATTCCTAGCCGAACGCCACATATTTTGAATCAAAGTTGCCAGTTCGCCAAACGCCAATTTCATATGTAAGGACCTAATACTAGATAGATACCACCATCACCCTACTTGATACTTACCAACAAAAGGTAGCTTCTTGCGGTGTTATGTTATGCGGTCCTCAAGGCATTTTCTAGCTAGAGAAGCAGATCTTAGTCCTAGTGGATGGCAAACGTGCTCGGGACAGAATACCGGCGAGATGGAGTGACGCGGTCAATGAGGCGGTAGGGGGAAGCATGCACTACAGCCCACACGGCGTACGAAGGGCTGCCAGATTGTATAATTGGATACAAAAACTGTATAATCATAGGTGACTGATCGTATCCTGGACACTCATGTATACTTAATTGGATACATAAAAGATTAAAATGAATCATTGTTGGTAAGTTCACGTCATTAATAGTCAATATTGTGTATGTGAAGGATTTTTATGCAGTGTTTGTTCACATGCAATTTTGTATAATTTTCAGAAACATTTCTAAATAATTTCAAAATTTCTACTGGCAGCCCTACGACCGACCGGAGCAATTGGAGGTTGATTACGTGGTCGCGATCTTAAGCATTGAGGGATCGAGGAAGAAAAAGTTATACAACTTCTTCTTCGTCAGCGCATTCTCGCCCACTGTAGGGCAGACGCCTCTTTTTGCCATACAACTTATCCTAACCCTACATAGTGGTCACTGTGGCCCATGGACACAAGGTATCATACTTAAGATTCGAATGCGTTGCCCACGCACCCGAGGACTAAAGATTAATTGTCTAAGTATACCTAAGTATGCTAGTAATTTACACCGACTACTTAACATCAGACACCGCCTGTTCGTTTGCTCACACTTATTTATACCATAAAAATCGTTCTATTAGTTTATCGTGAGCTAATAAAATAAATAACTGAGGTATAGATGTATTAATCCATGACACTGGTGCGCGATATCGACCAGTGTACTAACAATCAATTCCGATTATTTCCGATAGCTAATTATTGCTGACTGCCACGTGTCAATCGATATTTAGCACGGAAAGCTGCGTCGTTTTCGCGGAAATGTTGATCGTCTATTTATAATGTTTTGTTATGTTATGACTTAATACGTATAATTTTACTACTGATATTTAGGTACAACTTATATTACTTATACGATTATACCTATTCCTTGTTTACATTGAATGCGTAGAATTTCATATTTAGACCTAGACCAAGCAAGAATATCTATGTGAAATATACCAAATTCGAGGAACCCGGAAGGCAACAAATCAGGCCCATTTTGGTCGACGGAAATTGCGCTAATCTTAATAAGCCCTTATTCCATACTATAGTTATGTAAGATGTAAGTAGGTACTTATAGTAGTAATACGACGAGTACCTAGGTAGAGATCTTCTAATATCTAATATTTTTATTATTATTTAAAAAGCACCACCAACCCTCTCAACGCATAGTTGATGGCTGTCTCAGCTCTCACACATGTGTTGAGAGTGTTGGTGGTGCTTTTTATTTAAATACATTGAAGCGTTTTGAAATGTGAAGGCGCGGGACTTTAAGTAGATACCTAGTAGAAGATCTCTACGACATCGAGACTCTTTTTGACAGATGAAATGCGATATTCTACTTACGTAGAAATCCTTATTTTTTAACAGAAAATTGTTCGGTTTAAGTATTGTTCAAACATCGTCATTACTAAAAAATACTTACTAAGGTACTTACAACACACGACCGGTTCTACTTCGCTAAATTGCTACTTCAGGCACAGATTCACAATTTGGTGAAGACAATCAACTTAGGCAATACCTCTCAAGTTTTCTCTTGTTGTCATTATATAATTTAGAAGTTTTTAAATCCATATCCATACTCTTCCATGAAAGTAACTATGTCTGCCTGTTACCTCACGACGCTTCAACCGCTAGACCGATTTAGATGAAATTTGGTACGGAGATAGTTGGAGTCCCGGCCGGGAAAGGACATACAGCTCCTTTTTATCTCGAAAAAACGCATAGTTCCCGCAGAAACGGACGTGATAACTGAATTCCGCCGCAGATAGTATTCATAATCCCACCAAGCGCAGGAAATTAAACTTGTTCACAACTGCCTATAAAATTACGTGTTTTAAATATTTACATCGCGTGGCAAGCATTCTTTTCCCTGATAACATCGCGGTAGGTGACGAAACTGTAGTACCTCTTACTGATGACTTATTTCACCCGGAGTCGGGTTCCATCCACACACTAGGCGAGTTTCTGTTCGCTTAGTTAGTTGGCACCTTTGTACGAGGGTGGTTTGATAAGCCAGTGACTTTTTGCAGAAAAAAAATTTTTTTTCACCTTTTTTAATTTTATTTCTCTACATAATCTCCTTTCAACTCCATACACTTCATCCAACGATGTTCCAGCTTTTTCAACCCCTCCAAAAAATATTTTTTGTCAAACCCTGAAAAATATGCTTCAGTTTCAGCTATGACTTCCTCATTTGATGAAAATCTTTTCCCACCGAGCCATTTCTTCATGTTTGGGAATAAAAAAAAATCACATGGGGCCAAATCCGGAGAATAAGGTGGGTGGGGCAGTATTTCGTAACGCAATTCTACTAATTTGGCTGTTGCGACTGCCGACGAGTGTGCAGGGGCATTGTCGTGGTGAAAAAGGATTTTCTTCTTTGCCAGATGTGGCCGTTTTTTCACAACTTCTGCGTTGAATTTTTCCAACAATGTAGCATAATAAGGGCCATTTATTGTTTTACCTTTCTCCAAATAATCTAGGTATATAAATAACCCCTTGGCTGTCCCAAAAAACAGTGGCCGTTACCTTTCCTGCCGAATTAACGGTACGCTACCAAGGAGATCAGAATTGTAATTAAAAAGTTTATATGTTAAAATGGTTTTTGTTTTACTTATTAAAGTCACTGACTTATCAAACCGCCCTCGTATTGTAAAAATTGGCATCAGGTGACATCATCTGTTATGACTTATGAGGATTAATTAGCTAAATAAGTAAATAAATACTCACCCATTATGTTCAATCCATATTAACCATATTAATATTATAAATGCGAAAGTAACTCTGTCTGTCTGTCTGTCTGTTACCTCTTCACGCTTCAACCGCTGGAGATAGTTGGGGTCCCGGGAAAGGACATAGGCTACTTTTTATCCCGGAAAAACGCATAGTTCCCACGGGAACGCGATAACCGAATTCCACGCGGGCGAAGACGCGGGCAGAAGCTAGTAATATTATAAATGCGAAAGTAACTCTGCCTGTCTGTCTCTCTGTTACCTCTTCTCTCCGCTGGACCGATTGAGATGAAATTTGACATGGAGATGGTTGGGGTTCCGGGAAAGGACATAGGCTACTTTTTATCCCGGAAAAACGCATAGTTCCCGCGGGAACGCGACCGCCGAATTCCACGCGGGCGAAGTCGCGGGTAGAAGCTAGTACATTATAATTGTAAAAGTGTGTTTGTTTGTCCTTCCTTCACGTGAAAACAACTGGACTGATTTTGTTGAAATTTGGTAAGGCGATGGTTTGAGACCCTGGAAATAAAATAATAAATCGGGTACCTGCGTATGCAAATTCTATAGTCTACGCGGCACCAAGTCAAGTGTAGTCTATTCTAGTCTGTAGAAGAAGCAGATCGCGTCTGTAACTTGAAAATTACCGCGAGCTAACGGCTAGTTACCTAGTTTATAAAACTACTTACGAAGTTTATGTTACAGCTCAAGGCGCGGTATTTTTTTATTGGTTGGACCTACGCGCGCTCTTTTGCACACGATAGGCGTTCAAAAACCTTATTAATTCCATTCCAATCCAAACAGCATCAAAATATCAAGCCAAAGTAACACCAAACATCATCATCAATTGAGGTCTTTCGCATGGGTTTAGGCGGTCGGTTGGTTTGAAGTGTGAACCATTGATCTATTATAAGTAAGGATTCACAATCAGCCGGAGTAAAATGGCCCCGTCAAAACGGGTGTGACCTTCGTTATAAAGAGGCGTTATTAGCGTATTTTCTAATGTCAGTTTGCTCCATATATTTTGACATATTCTGTTAGGCACTGTTCGTCCATATGTTATTACTTATTATAGGTCAATGGTGTGAACACTCCAAACGCGCGGCTAAGTAGGCGCAGCGCGAGCTGAATAATTGAATGGGCTGAGCAATGAAAAATGAATCAGCGACAGACACGAATGACAAAATATACGGACCGAGTTAACCAACCCGAGGACACGTATAACTTTTTTTAGGGAGTTAGTAATTTATTCCCGAGATGATTTCCTCATAGCTCACAAGATTTTTATAAGTAGACCTACAACAGAAAACGCGGTTTTGTAAAATTAAAACTTGTAGACCAAGTTAAAACCTACCGCCTCTCATGCAGAGGGCTCGCACCTCTAAGTTTACTTATGTGCGAAATTCAATTTGAATTAACCACTGTGCTTTTCGGTGACGGAAAACATCGTGAGGAAACCTGCACGCATCTGAGAATTAATTCAAAGATGTGTGTGAAGCCCCCAATCCGCACTGGGCCCGCGTGGGGACTATAGCCCAAACCCTCTCGTGATGAGAGGAGGCCTGTGCCCAGCAGTGGGACGCAAATAGACTGTAGTAGTAGTAGTAGTAGTAGATATTAATGTGTTTTAAGTTTTACAAAATCAAGAAATCCTTTTAAGGTTAGGTACACCTGCTTATTGGCAATTCACCAATGATTATTGAACCCTGAACGTGATAAAATCAGAGTCGTTTCCTATAATGTACGTTGTTATTGTTAGCCATGAACTAACAAATGACTGCGTGCCGTCAAAATCGTAGTTAGCGTGCTTTTTACTGGGGCTCTATTCAAATCGGTACAAAATTATAGGGAGGGAAAATTAGGGGGACCGTCATTATCCCTAAAAACCCTCCCCATCCCTCACGCATCAAGTTGAACTTTAAATCTAGCTGCTTAAAGTTCACTCGACGCGTGAGCGATCCTATAGGGAACAGGGAGATCCCTATTTAAAGACTTTTGTTTGGTCACGAGTACACTAATATGGTTTGAGGGGGGGCTTGAGCCTTTCCAACATGGGTACGATACGATGAAACGTAAGTCTCACTGTAGTCTTTGAAATTGATGCCAAAATCATACATGTGCTAACAAATTTTGAGGAGTTCCCTCATTTTCTCATGGATTCCATCATCAGAACGGAACCAAATTAAAATGGGGCCAATCCGAAGGTACCACTTTTTAGGGTTCCGAAGTCCACAAGGAACCCTTATAGTTTCGCCATGTCCGTCCGTCCGTCCGTCTGTCCGTCCGTCCGTCCGTCCGTCCGTCTGTCCGCATTATTGCTCGGAGAAGCTTAGTTCTAGAAAGCTGTAATTTGGCATGAATATACATATTAGTTACGTTGACGAAGTGGTACAATAAAATGTTGAAATATATTTTTTATAGGGTACCTCCCCTACTCGTAAAGTGGGGATTTAATTTTTTTTTCTTGCGTACCCCATGGTGCGGCATATCGTTGAATATTGAAATATTAAGCTTTAAAGTGATATTTTTTGTTAGTCACGTGTCCCCCCCCCCCCCCCTGCCAGCTAAATGGTGGTATTTGGATGGCTGAAATAAAACACGGTTGTGGCATATATATAACGTAGTTGAAAGGAAAACTATCACAGCTTAGAAAGCTCTACAAACTTACGAGTAACATATGAAATGATTAAAAAACCAATGTTTTTTCTCGTGCGGCAGGGGCGTCGGGCGGGTACATACCACAGGCTAGCTAGATGCTAATAAGTCTTAGAAAGGTACTGTGGGCATCGTCAACTTCGGAACCCTATACTTTGCGCATGACCCGACACGCACTTGGCCGGTTTTTGATTAAAAAAAGAATCATCGAAATCGGTTCACAATTGACGGAGTAATCCCGGAACATACATACAAAAAAAAACATACAGACGAAAAGAGAACCTCCTCCTTTTTTAAAAGACGGTTAAAAATGAACAAATATAAATAGTGTTTAGTTTAGTTTCTCTAATATACATTGTGTCCGACCACACAAGCCTATTTACGTCCCACTGTTAGGCACAGGCCTCCTCTTATACCGAGAGGGTTTGGGCTATACTTGGTCCCCGCGGGCCCAGTGCGAATTGCGCCCCTATTTCTATTTAATTGTAAGCGCAAGGTATGAGGGGTCGAGGTTGGCTAACGCTGCACCGCTATTAAAGATTACTGCGCAAGTGTCGGCGCGGTGTGCGGTGCGGGGGCGGGAAGGGGGTGGACGCTCAGGCAACATGAAATTTACACATCGAGTTCGCCACCACCACAACCTATTTACACCCACTGCTGGGCACAGGCCTCCTCTCATCACGGTCAAGGTTAGGTATAACCACGTGTGCCCGTGCTCGGTTGGGCACTTCACATTGAATTTGAATTCACTGGCATGCATGCAGGGTTGCTGAAGATGTTTTCCTTCATTGAAAGGCTCAGTAGTTTTAAATTAAAAGCAATTTTCGACTTTTGAACCCCCGACGGCATGAATGGCGGTCGGTCAAACCACTAGGCTTTTACATCTGACATGGAGTGCATTGGGTTAACCCATTAGTGTTAACAGTTGCATTATCGGGCCTTAACCCGGCTTCGGCTTTCTGCCGAAAGTTCTCATTTTGGAATCATATCTAGGTGCCGCGTGCGAATGTCGTGTCGGGGGATACCCCAACCAACCCCACGCGATTGAAGTTCAATGAACTTTACATAGACTTTCAGTACTTTCTCTAGCCTATTTACTTACGTTACAGCAATATTTATCAGTAAACAGCATTAAATATCCATCCATACTATCCATGCAAATATAACAAATGCAACGAACTCTGTATGTCTGTCTTCTACTATGTACTACTACTACAGCCTATTTGCGTCACACTGCTGGGCACAGGCCTCCTCTCATCACGAGAGGGTTGGGCTAAGTCCCCACGCGGGTCCAATGCGGATTGGGGACTTCACACACATCCTTGAATTACTTCTCACATGCGTGCAGGTTTCCTCACGATGTTTTCCTTCACCGAAAAGCTCAGTGGTAAATTCAAATTGAATTTCACACCTATTTAATTTCAGAGGTGCGAGCCGGATTTTAACCCGAACCACTAGGCCACCACGGCTTATTACCGTCTGTACGTCTAGTCTGACGATTTAGATAAAATGTTATACTCGTATGGAGATCTCGAACTATCTCTTCCTGGGAAGGACATAGACTACCTTCAACTACCTTGCCTACTATTTAAACCCGAAACCTGAAACCCGTGATGTGATAATTTTGTATAGAGATAATTCGATTTCGGGGAAGAACATAAGTAGGCTACCTGCCTACTATATAAACCTGAAACTTGAAACAGACGTGTTGTGTACAGGCGTATCGCTGGTGTACATCCTGGCGGTGTTGCCGGGGCTGCTGCCGTGGGGCGGCGGCGGTGGCGCGTGGTTCCTGTCGCTGTGCCACCTGCTGGGCGCGCTGGCGCCGTGGTGCGGCTCCTTCCTGTACCACCTGTTCATGAACCACGCGCGCGGCGAGCAGCTCTACCACCGGCTGCTGCAGCTCGACATGCTCGGCATCTGGGTCAGCCAGAGCATAGGTAAGCGAACGCGGCGGTACTTTACGAAATAAGCAATAGAAAAGCTATCCATAGGTACGACTAATATTATTAAATGCGAAAGTCATCATGTTTAAACCGCTGGACCTATTTAGAGTCCCGGGGCCTTCCCCGAAATATAAACGAAATATGTCCTTATATTTTACCTATTTATCCTGAAAAAAAAAACGCATAACTGATCTCCATAGAACGCAATAGGTATTAGAATATTTGAAACAAAAAATATCAAACATATCAGCTGGCATCATCAACAGCCGAAGGATCCGATCCTGAAACTACCTACTTAGTGCGATGTTCTGACTAGTGTTCCAAGAAAAGATCCCATGATCCTAACCGAACCAAATTGCAATGAGGAACTCAATCCGGAGGTATACACCTTTCTAGAAAAAAAGCACTTGAAAAAGAAAGCTCGGTTGACGTTCAATATTTATTTTCGGTGAACACTCATCACGCCCGAGGCGACAGCTGTGCTGCTCCATACCAAAATCTCGTTAATTAAGCTGCGAGCGTTTGAAATTTTAATAATTCAGAGTACTTAATCACGGCGAGGGCGGGCGGCGGGGCTTGCAGCGCGCAAAACCGCCCGCCGTCCGCCCTCTGCTCTACACACATTGGTAATTTGATATAGATGCAATCAGAATTAGACTCCTAGATCCTATAGGAAGTCCTGATGATGATGCTGATTATGGTACACAGTTACTGCAATTGGCTTATTAAATGTTTGAAATTATTTTCTTAATAACATTCAGTTGTATACCTACTTACTTCAAGCCGAATGAATCTATAATATGTACAAAGCCATCTTGCCTAAATGACATATTATTGTTTATTTTTATTGAATGAAACTAGCTTCTGCACTACTCGAACTATCTGTCCAGCGGTGAAGCTTCAAGAGGTAACAGACAGAACGAGAGAGAGAGAGAAAGACAGACAGACAGACGAGTCACTTTCGCATTTATAATTGAGTATGGATGAATAATAGTACATTACACACCTAGGGCGGTCAAGTAAAGAAACTCTCAGATCGCGGGTAATTGAGGCCCGAGCCGGAGGCGAGGGCTATAATCTAGCGGTCTGAGGATTTCTTTACGACCGCCCGTGGTTAGTATACGATTTTACGTCACCACCTGGCCGTGAAGAGGGATTTTTCGTAGCGCCCAAGGGCGGTAAATCCCGCTTTTCGGCCTGGTGTGACGTAATAGTACATTACTGCAGAGACCAGTAAGTAAGCCATACTGGCCAAGTATGATATTGACGGACCGAGGCGCCAGCCGAGGTCCGGCTACATACGCGGCCAGTATGGCTCTTACGGTCGAAGCAAGTATAGTGCTTTTCTCAAAAATGAAACACGAATAAAAGACAAAAATATATTTAAGAAATATTGAAGGTTACATTCATATTTGGGCACTTGCTAGTACTACACAACGAAGCATGGAATATACTGCCCATAAGCTTGACGGCTGCATTATTTGGCGCAGATGGTTAAAATAAGCCAGGAACACATTCTCTGACCAATTATAAGCTTTATTGTCTTCCTTCCACTTAGGCCCGGTTCCTATATCCACGAAACGCCTCGTTTTGCCTACGGACGGTTGATTTTTGACATTTGTTCCATAGAGAATCTGTCAAATTTTAACCGTCCGTAGGCAAAACGAGGCGTTACGTGGATATAGGAACCGGCCCTTAATGAACTTTTCGTATTTTTTTAAATATCTCTCCTTTGACTTAGGTGGAAGTAAATTATTTTTGGCTAACTCCGCCTCTGCTTTTAAGTGAGGAGGAGTGCCGTCCATATTGGAATCCGACTCACTTGAACTCATTTTATTCAAAAATGTATTCAATAACACGAACAAAATATGTTTTACTTAAAATCCCGCCTTAGCTCTAGCGCCTAGCCGACTGTCATTACGTTTTTTTTTATAAAGACTGCGTTTAGTTATTTGCACTGAGTTACTTACACTGTTGACAATCTCATTTTTTATTGGTCATATTTCATAATTTTTACATTGTAGAACTAATGTTCATGATTTTAACTTTAACTCAGACCTCTTTTTTTATAATATAAAACAGGTATTCCGAAGTCAACAATTATCTTAACTGTTTCCGCCTTTTTAGACATTACAATTGTGAATTAAACGCAGCATGCAAACGTTCCGCGCACAAACCTTGTCGATAGGTTTTTTTTTTTAAATTGATCATGTGTTTTTTATACGTACTGCCTATTGCGCTGACCTATTTTAGTTTTTTATTGTTCTTAGTGAATATAATGAAACATTTTGTCATGTGCAAAATAAAAAGTACGTATACTTTAATAAATATGTAAATTTAAAGTGAAATGTCGTTCAAGGTAATTCATTTTTATCCTTTATCTATTTTAAATTTATATACGACCTCAGCACCTAATCCTTTGTATTGGTTGGTGGCGATGTAAAAATGTGCTTCGAAATTCAAATAACATGATACGCAATGGAATTACATACGTACTTACTGGACAATTATTGATTCCAAATTCAAAATCTCGCTATTTACTGGACACTTCCAATAAGCCTTCGGTATGACCTACTTACTGGATCCTTTTTAGCGATGTTATGGCAACATTACATAGCATTTTTGAGAAAAAGGATTTAGGTACCTAAGGTTGATTTGCAACTAATTAATTTTGACCATAGACATAAATAATACTTCGTATGGACCCGGCCTAACGTAGATACATGTCATGTTTCCCCACTTCATTGGTGTCCAATCCAAAGTTAAACTTATATCGTGACACTAAAGCTGGGTCACGTTTTTTCAACAACGAGACGAGTTTTTAGATACTGAGAAACAGTTTCGAAAAAAGTTTTTTTTAAAACGCTTATTGTCACGCACGCTCGGTGACAGAACTTTGGATTGGACACCGTGGAAGTGGGGACATATTACGTGTACGTTAGTCCGGGTCTATATTATTTACGTCTATGATTTTGACAGAGAACTGAACATTGACAGAAATACTGGCTGGAGGTAGCGGACTAGAGAGCACAAATGTCATAAATCAAGTCCTCATGATCGTCTCATAACATAAACACGTTTCCTGACGCTATCACACATCAGTGTATGAAACATGATGGAACGGAAGGAATTTCGTTTGCATAAGCGGCGGTCGTGGTTCAGCGGGCTCATTGCAGATGCTTTTGCAATATCCAAAGCAAACGGATTTTTTTTATATACAAAAACTAACCTTACATGCGCCACTTGTCATCAAAGTGGTTAGTATTTATTTGGACTGTTACTAAACACTTTGATGACAAGTAGCGCACAGAAAAAGTGCTGATTGTCTTGGGGAGCCCAAATCAAGTTTCATTCGCAATTGGCCCCGGCTACCCGAGAGCCTTTACGATGTTTGACGCGGAAGAACTAACAGAAAATCCGCAACATGGACTCGTAAATTAAGCGCTATAAAACGCTATGCGTTACCCGCGGGCCTATCATCGGCAGCCAGCCGATAAAGCGGGACATAAAGCGAGGCAGCTAAACTAAATAGGTACGTCAGGGCGAACAAATACGTATAACCTTGTAACCTACATTCATATAGGCCTCTCTCAGGAACGGCGATGCGACGCGTGGAGCGTTGAGCGGCGCGTCAAGTGACGTAAATAACAACGAGACAACACTACTCCATAAACACTATCATATTTCGCCATACGTTTCAATTTGCCGCTTGACGCGCCGTCTAACCGCTCGACTACGACTTCGCGCGACAGCGGCAGCGGAGGCAGTGCCGGATTAACCCATAAGCAAATTAAGCAATTGCTTAGGGCATCACGTCTTGGGGGGCACCACACACGGCAAAAAAAAGATAACTTAAGTTTAAATTCTTTTTTTTTTTAAAGGAAACCGCTTTAAAAAAAGAACCCACAAAATAATTAATATCTCCTAAGGATACTATACCCATTCTAAGTTCTAAAGTACAAGCCTTGACAAGTTCAGTGACAATAAAAGAAGATGAAACTTTTTAGTGATTGTTCCATCACTAAAAAGTATGAAAAAAAAATGAAAATGATAACTATAGTTTAATTAAAAATTAAAAAAAGGGAACCACATTAAAAAAAGAACCTACTGAAAATCACAAAATAATTTTGATTTACCCCACCCCTAACCTTATCCAGTACCTGTCTCTATTCCTACCCCTAAAAAAATATGGTCAAAAATAATAGGTAACACGAAATTTAATAATCATCTGGGCTTAAGTTTTTGATGTTGGTGCCAAAACGATTATTTTTCGAGAATTTTTGGTATGGTACATTCGTCGTATTATTTTCTGTCTTTGGCAGCTCTATTTTTATTTTCGTTGATGTGGTACCGAACTTCAAAAACCAAGGCGCGTAGTAAGGTGAAATACCACATTTTGGTCGCGTTTAAAGGCCTAAAACTAAAAATTGGTCCAAATATAAGTTTCGAAAAAATACATTTTGATGGTTTGATATGTTCTCTTCAATCTGAGCTGTGAAACATCAAGTAAAGCATTTTTCAACCTTTGAAATCGCTACGCTCAATATCTAGACCATGATTTTGATGACACGGGATGTCCAGAAAAATAAAACTTTATTCAGTTTTTCATAATCTGAGCTGTGGATATTGTAAAATAATTACTATTCTCAAAAACCGTAAATAACAACCATTCCGTCATGAAAGTTGCAGTGGGTAAGTGCGCGGACGACGAACTTTTGAAGAGGACATACATACCTATTAATTCCTCAAATATATTTTTTCAAACATTTTGGCCCAATTTTAATATTGGGCCTTTAAACGTGCCCAAATTGGGTTTTCTCACCTATTACGCGCCCTAAGCCCAGATAATTATTAATTTTCGTATCATTAGAAGTTACTTACTTTTTGGCCATTACTAGCTTTACAGGGTAGGAATAGAGACGGATGGGGACTGGATAAGGATAGGGGTGGGGTATATCAAAATTATTTTGTGATTTTCAGTAGGTTCTTTTTTTAATGTGGTTCCCTTTTTTTAATTTTTAATTAAACTATAGTTATCATTTTCATTTTTTTTCATACTTTTTAGTGATCGAACAATCACTAAAAAGTTTCATCTTCTTTTATTGTCACTGAACTTGTCAAGGCTTGTACTTTAGAACTTAGAATGGGTATAGTATCCTTAGGAGATAAATATACGCAATCACGGACTTTTCAGTAGAGCTATATAAAAGCAACAATTCCTTTACTTATACATTATTGTGTTATAACTCAAACGGTAATATTAGCCGTGTTTTCAATGCAAGCTCCCAGTCAGCTTGATTTTCTCCGCCATCCTGAACTATTCTCATGATTTTTCATCCAATTTACAGAAAACCATTACAAATTATATACTAAAACCTTTATCGAGCTCGAACTACTCTATCCATTTGTAAAAACCGCATCCAAATTGGTTGAGCCAAACGCGAGATAAACGTGGACAAACATAGGGGTCAAACTTAGAATCTCCTTTTTTCTGAAGTCGGTTAAAAACAGCACCGAAAATTTTTCAAAGAAAGTTACTTGAGCACGGGGGAGGCACACAGGCGTGGATTGCTTAGGGCATCAAGTAGTCTTAATCCGGCACTGAGCGGAGGGCGTTTTATTCACACATTAAACACGTTACGTCGCTTGCTAAACGATGCGCGGCGGGCGTCACGATCGCGCAATGTATCCGTAAAACGCTCGCCGCTGCCGCTGCCGCGGTCGGGTAATCGGAGTTCAGCCACTGGACGCTATATGTCGATCTAGTGTTAACCCGGATTTCGGAGCACGCACTACAGTATGGGTACTCTTCTTGTATCATTTCTCTATGGTAAGATGTAAGAGCCAACTTTTGGCACATTGTTAATATCAGTACAAGCACCAGTACTCAGTATTATTATTATTTATTATTAATAAGCATACAACAATGCGATCATACATATAAACATGACCCTGCAAAACTGTATACCCTTCGCCTAACGAGCATTGGCCGGGCGGTACCAAAAGCCAACGGGCAAAGCAATGCAAAAGCATTGCTTACGCGTAGGTATACTTGGTGACAACATCGTGGTGGTTGGTGGTAACATCGTGAGGAAACCTGCACGCATCTGCGAAGTAATTCAAGGATGTGTGTGAATTCCCCAATCCGCACTGGGCCCGCGTGGGGACTATAGCCCAACCCTCTCGTTATGAGAGGAGGCCTGTGCCCAGCAGTGGGCCGTAAATAGGCTGTTGTAGTAGTAGTAGTAGGTATACTTGGTAGCTTCTATAAAGGTACATACAAGACATATAAGAGCTTATGGTGAGTACTACTTGCTACTGAAAGCGAGAGGGTGGCCTTGCAGGGACGTAGTGTCGGTGTCGCCAGCGACAAAGGGTGCGCTGCAGCGCCACAAATGTCAGTAGGCCGACTATCTGGGTCACTCCGTCGAGAGTACGGCCGCGCCTTACTCCAGATTTGGCCCGAAGAGTCCAATTCTCAATTAAACCATCTGATTGCATACAAACTGTGCACGCGATTCGAAGTTCATTTCCGGTCTCAAGAGTGTTCAATGTTCGCCGATGGCTGACATAGCATTCGCAGTATACATACAAATCGCCGTGATGGTACTTTACAGATCAAAGCCTATCAGGCAACGTACGAGGTAACTTGTAAGTTACCAAAAGGATTTCATAGGGATAGGTTAAGTAGCTTGATTTAAAATTAAATTTGAGCACCGTGACGTTTAGACCTTTCCTGTACAATCCCTATGAAATCCCTTTGGTTCCCGCCCGAATGAGGCTCCTGAGCGTCGAGAGTTCATACAGACATTTCTTAAAAAACTGAATTCTTAATAAAGTTTATTTATTTATTTATCTATCTACATATTTATCCCATGGAAAACCAACAGCTATTCAATCAAAGTATACAGTACTCATAATTTCTTAAAGGCAATTAAAGGTTTTCGCTTATAAAAATGGAACATATCATATCACAATTAGGTACACATACAATAAGGTACAAGTTAGTAAGTAGGTATGCTAATTAATCATGAAAAGAAAGCTTCCATTCATAAAGTGGTGTTTAATTCCTTAGGACATTTAAAACAACTCGCCGCCTTTCCCTTGAATCATTTCAAACGGTAATCAGGAGTTATGCTTGCGGCGACGTTAATTAAAAATGCTATTTTTGTAAGTATTGCGAAACGTAAATGCGAAAAGTAAAAGCAGTGTGTAAAAATATAACAAGGAAGTTTTTTCAGAAAATACAGACTATAGTTAAGTAGGTACAGTCAAGTACATCGGTTTCTTGAAAACGTTAGTTGCTTGACGAACAGACCATTATTAGAGCTGTAAGTACGTACCAAACTCAAATCCTTGTTTTTTAAGCGACTTAAGTCACATATTTCTATGGAACGCTGGTTCCTGAATTCGTAAATGAAAGCGGCGTGTGAGTATGTGAGAACAGGGCTGGGGCGCTTTATCCGATCGTAATTTACTTTGAAGCTACCTACTAATTCAAAGACTCAAAATGTAATTTTTCTCCGTCGAAACCCCTTGAAATCAATGTGACAGGAAGTAGCCTGAGAGTGCTGGAGTGGAGACGCCGCCTTGCGGGCGTCGAGGGTGCTCCCCGCTCAGTACCGGCCCTTGTGAATAGCCAATTGTAGGTTGTCAAAGTAAAATACCTATATTCAATCTATTGGCTTCAAACATTGACCAATAATAAGTAATAACAATAACATATGGACGAACAGTGCCTAACAGAATATGTCAAAAGATATGGAGCAAACTGATATTAGAAAAAAAGTTCCAATATGCTAATAAGGATAACGATAAAAATTAAAACTTGGATAATAAAATAAAAAATACAATCCATCCACTTACTTTAAATTAGAGTTGTTAAATTCTCCTAAGACAGAAACTATCAGAAACTGACAAGTGATAGGTAGGTACTATACAACAGCTAAACCGATTTGGTTCAAATAAGAAACGCTCTCGATCAACTCATCTATCAAATAAATAAAACTTTAGTTCAGCCGATGCGGAGCTACGAGGCCACAGACGTCAAACTTAAATAGAATAGGTAAGGTAACTCCCCCTTTTTACTTCGGGGGATAAAAAAAACTTGTCAATTTGTCGTTTACTTACAAACAAAGCGTTATGATTAATTAAAGGAACTTTAAAAGAACTTGATAGGTTTACCTGTACAGTAATAACTTCTTATTAGGGCAGACCTTGGGCATTCAAGAAGCAAAAGGAGGTTTCGTTGAAATATAGGGAAAGCGGGAAAGGAAGCAATATTGCCGTCAAAAGGGTCACTAACTTTTACCTCTCAAAGGCTTCACGTGACCCTCGGCGCAGTTCAAGGGTAATTTAGCACGCTATGCATACTTAATATTATAAATGTGAAAGTGGTGTTTGCTTCTTTTTTTGTCATACCTAATAGATAACAAAACGGCTGGACCGATTTTGATGAAACTTGGTATGGATGGAGATCTTATGGAGATAGTCGGAGACCGAAACAATACACCTCTAGAAATTTGTTATCCCGCCAATATGCCCATTGGCTAGGGTTTTCTATTGGTAAAACCATTTAATTAACTTTTACTTCTCTAACGATGATGAGTTTTGATGGACTTTAGCTCCTTAGCCCGACCCGCCACTTAGTCGATTCATGTTATACTTACACTTAGTTAATAGTTCCGAGTTGCGGCTTTGGAGAGCTATAGAGCCCAGGGGCTCCATTTGAAACGTTACATAGGGAAAGGGAAATTCCGTTAAAGCACCACGGCGTTATTTAAAGTTCAGTTATACGTGCTTTTTATTTTGCACATGACAAAATGTTTCATTATATTCACTAAGAACAATAAAAAACTAAAATAGGTCAGTGCAATAGGCAGTACGTATAAAAAACACATGATCAATTTAAAAAAAAAAACCTATCGACAAGGTTTGTGCGCGGAACGTTTGCATGCTGCGTTTAATTCACAATTGTAGTGTGTAAAAAGGCGGAAACAGTTAAGATAATTGTTGACTTCGGAATACCTGTTTTATATTATAAAAAAGAGGTCTGAGTTAAAGTTAAAATCATGAACATTAGTTCTACAATGTAAAAAATATGAAATATTACCAATAAAAAATGAGATTGGCAACAGTGCAATTAACTCAGTGCAAATACCTAAACCCAGTCTTTATAAAAAAAATGTAATGACAGTCGGCTAGGCGCTAGAGCTAAGGCGGGATTTTAAGTAAAACATAGTTTTTGTCTTTTATTCGTGTTTCATTTTTGAGAAAAGCACTATACTTGCTTCGACCGTAAGAGCCATACTGGCCGCGTATGTAGCCGGACCTCGGCTGGCGCCTCGGTCCGTCAATATCATACTTGGCTAGTATGGCTTACTTACTGGTCTCTGCAGTAATGTACTATTACTTAAAATCCCGCCTTAGCTCTAGCGCCTAGCCGACTGTCATTACGTTTTTTTTTATAAAGACTGCGTTTAGTTATTTGCACTGAGTTACTTACTCTGTTGACAATCTCATTTTTTATTGGTCATATTTCATAATTTTTACATTGTAGAACTAATGTTCATGATTTTAACTTTAACTCAGACCTCTTTTTTTTATAATATAAAACAGGTATTCCGAAGTCAACAATTATCTTAACTGTTTCCGCCTTTTTAGACATTACAATTGTGAATTAAACGCAGCATGCAAACGTTCCGCGCACAAACCTTGTCGATAGGTTTTTTTTTTAAATTGATCATGTGTTTTTTATACGTACTGCCTATTGCGCTGACCTATTTTAGTTTTTTATTGTTCTTAGTGAATATAATGAAACATTTTGTCATGTGCAAAATAAAAAGCACGTATACTTTAATAAATTTAAAGTGAAATGTCGTTCAAGGTAATTCATTTTTATCCTTTATCTATTTTAAATTTATATACGACCTCAGCACCTAATCCTTTGTATTGGTTGGTGGCGATGTAAAAATGTGCTTCGAAATTCAAATAACATGATACGTACTGGAATTACATACGTACTTACTGGACAATTATTGATTCCAAATTCAAAATCTCGCTATTTACTGGACACTTCCAATAAGCCTTCGGTATGGCCTACTTACTGGATCCTTTTTAGCGATGTTATGGCAACATTACATAGCATTTTTGAGAAAAAGGATTTAGGTACCTAAGGTTGATTTGCAACTAATTAATTTTGACAGAGAACTGAACATTGACAGAAATACTGGCTGGAGGTAGCGGACTAGAGAGCACAAATGTCATAAATCAAGTCCTCATGATCGTCTCATAAACACGTTTCCTGACGCTATCACACATCAGTGTATGAAACATGATGGAACGGAAGGAATTTCGTTTGCATAAGCGGCGGTCGTGGTTCAGCGGGCTCATTGCAGATGCTTTTGCAATATCCAAAGCAAACGGATTTTTTTTATATACAAAAACTAACCTTGCATGCGCCACTTGTCATCAAAGTGGTTAGTATTTGGACTGTTACTAAACACTTTGATGACAAGTAGCGCACAGAAAAAGTGCTGATTGTCTTGGGGAGCCCAAATCAAGTTTCATTCGCAATTGGCCCCGGCTACCCGAGAGCCTTTACGATGTTTGACGCGGAAGAACTAACAGAAAATCCGCAACATGGACTCGTAAATTAAGCGCTATAAAACGCTATGCGTTACCCGCGGGCCTATCATCGGCAGCCAGCCGATAAAGCGGGACATAAAGCGAGGCAGCTAAACTAAATAGGTACGTCAGGGCGAACAAATACGTATAACCTTGTAACCTACATTCATATAGGCCTCTCTCAGGAACGGCGATGCGACGCGTGGAGCGTTGTGCGTCAAGTGACGTAAATAACAACGAGACAACACTACTCCATAAACACTATCATATTTCGCCATACGTTTCAATTTGCCGCTTGACGCGCCGTCTAACCGCGCGACTACGACTTCGCGCGACAGCGGCAGCGGAGGGCGTTTTATTCACACATTAAACACGTTACGTCGCTTGCTAAACGATGCGCGGCGGGCGTCACGATCGCGCAATGTATCCGTAAAACGCTCGCCGCTGCCGCTGCCGCGGTCGGGTAATCGGAGTTCAGCCACTGGACGCTATATGTCGATCTAGTGTTAACCCGGATTTCGGAGCACGCACTACAGTATGGGCTCTGCCACTCTTCTTGTATCATTTCTCTATGGTAAGATGTAAGAGCCAACTTTTGGCACATTGTTAATATCAGTACAAGCACCAGTACTCAGTATTATTATTATTTATTATTAATAAGCATACAACAATGCGATCATACATATAAACATGACCCTGCAAAACTGTATACCCTTCGCCTAACGAGCATTGGCCGGGCCGGGCGGTACCAAAAGCCAACGGGCAAAGCAATGCAAAAGCATTGCTTACGCGTAGGTATACTTGGTGACAACATCGTGGTGGTTGGTGGTAACATCGTGAGGAAACCTGCACGCATCTGCGAAGTAATTCAAGGATGTGTGTGAATTCCCCAATCCGCACTGGGCCCGCGTGGGGACTATAGCCCAACCCTCTCGTTATGAGAGGAGGCCTGTGCCCAGCAGTGGGCCGTAAATAGGCTGTTGTAGTAGTAGTAGTAGGTATACTTGGTAGCTTCTATAAAGGTACATACAAGACATATAAGAGCTTATGGTGAGTACTACTTGCTACTGAAAGCGAGAGGGTGGCCTTGCAGGGACGTAGTGTCGGTGTCGCCAGCGACAAAGGGTGCGCTGCAGCGCCACAAATGTCAGTAGGCCGACTATCTGGGTCAGTCCGTCGAGAGTACGGCCGCGCCTTACTCCAGATTTGGCCCGAAGAGTCCAATTCTCAATTAAACCATCTGATTGCATACAAACTGTGCACGCGATTCGAAGTTCATTTCCGGTCTCAAGAGTGTTCAATGTTCGCCGATGGCTGACATAGCATTCGCAGTATACATACAAATCGCCGTGATGGTACTTTACAGATCAAAGCCTATCAGGCAACGTACGAGGTAACTTGTAAGTTACCAAAAGGATTTCATAGGGATAGGTTAAGTAGCTTGATTTAAAATTAAATTTGAGCACCGTGACGTTTAGACCTTTCCTGTACAATCCCTATGAAATCCCTTTGGTTCCCGCCCGAATGAGGCTCCTGAGCGTCGAGAGTTCATACAGACATTTCTTAAAAAACTGAATTCTTAATAAAGTTTATTTATTTATTTATCTATCTACATATTTATCCCATGGAAAACCAACAGCTATTCAATCAAAGTATACAGTACTCATAATTTCTTTTTCATTTCGTTTATAAAAATGGAACATATCATATCACAATTAGGTACACATACAATAAGGTACAAGTTAGTAAGTAGGTATGCTAATTAAACATGAAAAGAAATCTTCCATTCATAAAGTGGTGTTTAATTCCTTAGGACATTTAAAACAACTCGCCGCCTTTCCCTTGAATCATTTCAAACGGTAATGAGTTATGCTTGCGGCGACGTTAATTAAAAATGCTATTTTTGTAAGTATTGCGAATCGTAAATGCGAAAAGTAAAAGCAGTGTGTAAAAATATAACAAGGAAGTTTTTTCCGAAAATACAGACTATAGTTAAGTAGGTACAGTCAAGTACATCGATTTCTTGAAAACGTTAGTTGCTTGATGAACAGACCATGATTAGAGCTGTAAGTACGTACCAAACTCAAATCCTTGTTTTTTAAGCGACTTAAGTCACATATTTCTATGGAACGCTGGTTCCTGAATTCGTAAATGAAAGCGGCGTGTGATTATGTGAGAATCTCGGGCGCTTTATCCGATCGTAATTTACTTTGAAGCTACGTACTAATTCAAAGACTCAAAATGTAATTTTTCTCCGTCGAAACCCCTTGAAATCAATGTGACAGGAAGTAGCCTGAGAGTGCTGGAGTGGAGACGCCGCCTTGCGGGCGTCGAGGGTGCTCCCCGCTCAGTACCGGCCCTTGTGAATAGCCAATTGTAGGTTGTCAAAGTAAAATACCTATATTCAATCTATTGGCTTCAAACATTGACCAATAATAAGTAATAACAATAACATATGGACAAACAGTGCCTAACAGAATATGTCAAAATATATGGAGCAAACTGATATTAGAAAATAAGTTCCAATATGCTAATAAGGATAACGATAAAAATTAAAACTTGGATAATAAAATAAAAAATACAATCCATCCACTTACTTTAAATTAGAGTTGTTAAATTATTCTCCTAAGACAGAAACTATCAGAAACTGACAAGTGATAGGTAGGTACTATACAACAGCTAAACCGATTTGGTTCAAATAAGAAACGCTCTCGATCAACTCATCTATCAAATAAATAAAACTTTAGTTCAGCCGATGCGGAGCTACGAGGCCACAGACGTCAAACTTAAATAGAATAGGTAAGGTAACTCCCCCTTTTTACTTCGGGGGATAAAAAAAACATGTCAATTTGTCGTTTACTTGCAAACAAAGCGTTATGATTAATTAAAGGAACTTTAAAAGAACTTGATAGGTTTACCTGTACAGTAATAACTTCTTATTAGGGCAGACCTTGGGCATTCAAGAAGCAAAAGGAGGTTTCGTTGAAATATAGGGTAAGCGGGAAAGGAAGCAATATTGCCGTCAAAAGGGTCACTAACTTTTACCCCTCAAAGGCTTCACGTGACCCTCGGCGCAGTTCAAGGGTAATTTAGCACGCTATGCATACTTAATATTATAAATGTGAAAGTGGTGTTTGCTTCTTTTTTTGTCATACCTAATAGATAACAAAACGGCTGGACCGATTTTGATGAAACTTGGTATGGATGGAGATCTTATGGAGATAGTCGGAGACCGAAACAATACACCTCTAGAAATTTGTTATCCCGCCAATATGCCCATTGGCGAGGGTTTTCTATTGGTAAAACCATTTAATTAACTTTTACTTCTCTAACGATGATGAGTTTTGATGGACTTTAGCTCCTTAGCCCGACCCGCCACTTAGTCGATTCATGTTATACTTACACTTAGTTAATAGTTCCGAGTTGCGGCTTTGGAGAGCTATAGAGCCCAGGGGCTCCATTTGAAACGTTACATAGGGAAAGGGAAATTCCGTTAAAGCACCACGGCGTTATTTAAAGTTCAATTTGAGCGCCGTTACGCTTTGACGGATAGTTATAGGGAATTTCCCTTTCCTATATACCGTTTCGAATAGAGCCCGAGTATCACTGGGACCATTGCTGATCGCCCCATGTGACTACAGCAGCGGCATTGGGTTCGGCCATCCGTTTGTGATGCGGATTACGACTGTCAAATCGCGAGGTAGGTACGTGAAGTAGTTTATCTATGCGGAATTGAACTTTATGTGCGCCACTCGTATTGAAAAACTACTGGTCGCCTTCCGCATCGCAAACGCATGGCCAAACGCAACGCCGCTGCCGTTCACAGTCAAGTGGCTCGTGTTATGACTGGCCTGACCTTTGTGTTTGTTGGCAGGGGCCATCCCGATGGTGACGGCCACGGTGCACTGTGCGCCCGCGCCGCTGCGCTACGGCGTGCTTGGCGTCTACTCGCTCGGCAGCATGTTGGGACTTTATAAGGTGACAATTTTAACGTTTATGCAGTATTCTGAATAAAAATCGCAGTTAGTTAAATTCAAAATTTTAAGTAGCCTTACCACATAATTTATTCCTCTAAAGCGAATGTACCTATTATCCAACTAGAAGACTTGTACCACACTGAGCCCGGATTAAAGTCTTCAGGTTTCCTTTCTAGACTCGACTTAAGTTGAATTGAACTAAATAAACCTGAGTTAGAGGCAAACCGTTAGCGTTCGTGTACCTAAGTGAGCCTTAATCAATGAGGGCCACCTCACCAGTTGGCGCCACTTTCGTGTGAGGTGTCGGTGTCATACCATATTGCCTGTTACTGTGACATTTAAAGTTTCGGAGACCTCAGTGTTGTCAATTTAGCACTTAATTGGCATATGATGCTACATTTTTAACACTGCACCTCACTCGTCTCTAGCGGCAATTTCCCTCATTGAGAGAGTAGTTGGTTAGGTTTTGAGGTAGTCTGTGGTGCGCAGGCGATGCGCGCGTGGTCGCCGTGGGAGCGGCGGCTGTGCTTCGCGGCGCCGTTCTGCATGCGCGTGGTGCTGGCCGGCGCGCGCGCCGCCAGGCTCGGCGGCGGAGACCCGCACGCCATCCTGCATGTCTTCCTGCAGGTCGGTGGATCAGCTCTTTTATGTTTCTAGTGATGTGGCAGGACCTGGTGCTAGGTCCGTCCGGTCTGGTACCACCGTCTAGGGTAGGTAGGTTGATTCAGACCGTCCGCCGCCAAATAGCAGTGCTCACACTGTTGTGTTCCGGTAAGGTACACAGAGGAATTCTATCTTAGAAGTCAGGGTAGGCCACGCATTTGAGATGCATTATTTCTAAAATAGGCCATTTTTCGACGCTTGCTGTATTTAAACAGAGTTTTCAATGTATAATGTTGATACCAATCGTAGAAACTCTCTTCTTTTTGAGCTTACGGTGATAAAAGTTTTCTATCGTTAATTTTGATTTCTTGCAATAACAAAACGTCAATCAATGCCGGTCCTTACATTAATTAGTAATCTCAATCGGTCCTTTCATTCATCTACTATATAAAAATAAGTCGGGTTTTCCTCCCTGACGCTATAACTCCAGAACGCACGAACCGATTTCCACGGTTTTGCATTCGTTGGAAAGGTCTCGGGCTCAGGGGTCAGCTAGTTAGCTATATGAAACAAATAGCGATTTATCAAGTGTCAACGGCGATCAGAAAGTGTAACTAGCACTGACTTGAAGCTAATGGCGAACGTGATTGAGCCCCTGGTTTCTTAATGAGAAATCGTAAGATTTCGGCGTCCATGGGCCACAATGACCGCTTACCATCAGATGATCCATAATACATTTAAAAAAAATGGTTGCCATTGTTACGGTCCCGCCGGTTACTTTTTAAAACTGCGATTTGGTGTGTTTAATTAAATCCATCATATGTTTTCATTATATATGTTCAATTCCTGCTCAAATGGGGCATTTTCTAAACATCTTAGAAGTCTATGTTGTAAGCATGTAAGTAACAGTTTTTATAAGAATGCAACACCAGGCTAAGAGCTAAGACGTCAACGGCAGAGATCTGTCAGCTTACAATATCTAGGCTACATCAACTTGCATTGCACCCTATAATATGCACAGTTTATACTGTTTGTGAATGATGAACTGACACGTGCAACAGAGAATATGATTAGATTTGCAAACTCGTTTAAACTTTGTCGCCCACTACCGTGGATCTAATCTAGGAATATAATGTACACACCGTGCACACGCATACTACCTATGTAACGGACTGAGGGTTTTAATTTCATTGAAAAATATTAACGATAAAAAATCGTTTGATGTGGTTGTGGTTAGTTGTGGTTCGACGATCGTTTACGATTATGTTATGAGTTATGCGGATTGGGGACTTCACACACATCTTTGAATTACTTCCCAGATGTGTGCAGGTTTCCTCACGATGTTTTCCTTCACCGAAAACCTCTGGGCCCGATGAGGGGAGGCCTGTGCCCAGCAGTGGGACGCAAATAGACTGTAGTAGTAGCATGAGTTATGAATCAGAACCACAATTTATGATTTTACAAAGATGCTCCTCTGATGAACACCGTCAAGTACTTTATCTAAAAGTAAAATTACGTTCCGAGGGTCTGAACTGAATGAGCCATTTTTTAACTAAAATCATTAGATTTGATAATATTGTATCAGAGGTCAGGTCAAATTAGTAAGTAACTGAGGCAGTAACCGGGTGAAATGTAGCCTGCACCCTTAGCGGGCCGCTAACCTAGTTGGCCGCCAGCCAGCTGGCTATTCTGGTAATAAAAGTGAGCCAAGCGAACTTGCAGCTGACCTTCGGTAGATCTATGGTCTCGTTTTCGCTCCCGCCGGTCGATAAAACTGGAGGAAAAACTTAGTGACTTTAGGTACTATTCCTGGTATTGAAAAATGTAAATTACTCACTACACTCATGCTTAAACGCAACAATGATTTCTGGGGCCTCATTCGGGAAGCTGAAGAGATTTCATAGGGTACGCCAAAACGGCTGAAACTGAACTTTAAGTAGGTAGGTAGATTTGAAATTCATTTGAGCGCCGCGTGACATTTTGCCGGTCCCTATAGAATGAATGCCTTTACTTCCCGAATGAAGCCCCCGATGGCTTCTACCTAAGAAGGTACCTACTAAAAGAAACTGGCGGATTGTGATGCGACCCACTGTGGGACCTTTTCACAGTAAATTACGTGATCCATCTCACTGCGTCGCTCGCAAGGAAAGTCATTATTATTACTGTGAAAAGAAAACGTTCCACGGAGGGTCACGTTCACGATCACTTCAGTTGGTTCAAACATCGATAGTACCATTAGTACCTGCGTAACGTGCCGCTTGTGTTGCAGTGATTAATCGTAATAAATGTCAAACTGCATGCAGTTTTATCCTGAACTAGCTTCTGCCCGCGACTTCGTCCACGTGGAATTCGCTTACGGATCGAGCGTTAAACTATAACAAATTATATATTAAAACCTTCCTCTTGAATCACTCTATCTATTAAAAAAAACACATTAAAATCCGTTGCGTAGTTTTAAAGATCTAAGCATACATAGGGACAAAGAGCAGGAAGCGACTTTGTTTTATACTATGTAGTGATGCCGGCCTACTCACCATCTCCTCCACACCCTTAAACAAAAGAGAATTAAATAAATAAAAACACATTTTCTTAAAAGTTACCGCATGTTGTTGTACTGATGCATACCCGGCCCAAATGTTCCGGCCTACTTATAATGTTCGACTACCTATCGTTGTAGTCGTCAAACAGTTGGCGTATAAGGCATGTAGGTAAGATTGCCCCCGTAGCCTAAATCCGGGGAGGGTTGGCCCGCCGCCCCCCCGCCAGCCGGCCGCATCAGAATCAGAACCCCAGCCAAATAATAAATTGATCGCACCCTCCGCATAATCACTTGGTCACGACAAGTCACTGGTTCGCGACGTAACTAGGGGCTGCTCTCCATTATTTAGCTTCAGTTTAGCCGGATATAATTATTTGACTTTTTTAGTAGCGGCTTGCCTTTTGTTACGCCTTTTGGAAGTGTAATGCTTATTATGCTTATAATGAAAATTAAAATTAAATGCGGTAAATTTAAATAATTATTTATTTGTTATTATTATCATATAGTTTATTGAATATAATTTTCATTTTAAATTCTTTGACATTATATTTATTATTGCAATATTAACGTAATTCTATTATTTTATTCCTTTTATTTATAAAAATGATTAGAGATAAGTAATTCGTAATTTATTCGACTAGCCTAGTTAAATTGCTGTGCTCACCAGAGCTCATGTTTGATACACACTAGTTATTAAGATCTGACTGTAATACAACATGAAATTGCAATAAACCATCTTGAATCTTGAATCTAATAACCATAATATGTAACGCAGTGCATGCACAGCGCCTGCAGAAACGTCGAAGCAATCAATGTCCAAGCTTCATATGGAAGTGTAATAAAAGAAGGCATTTTGGTGTACATTGTAACTATGTACAACAACACTGTGAAATTACTATGGCCAAAAATGAAAAGAGTAAAAGACTAGCTTCTGTCCGCGATATCGTCCGCTTGGAATTCGGTAATAGCGTTCTCACGTGAACTATGCGTTTTTCCGGGGTTATGCGTTGACCAGTATAAACTCTAATGGGGTACTCATACCATTGTATGGGGGTACCTATACCATGTTGCAATCCGTCCAGTAGTTTTCGAGTTAAATCCGGACATACATACGAGGGGTGATCCAAAAGTAATGATAATCAGTATGAAAGACACATAAAATGTTTAATAAAATAATTTATTTTTCTACGTAATCTCCTTCCAAGTCTACACACTTGGACCATCGTTTCTCCAGACCACGAAATCCTTTTAAAAAAAAATGTTTTTCTTGACCCTCCAAAAATGCCTCCACAGAGGCCATTACCTCGCAATCATTTAAAAATTTGTTGCCTCTAAGATCTTCCTTCAGCCGTGGAAAGAGATACAAGTCGCTGGGGGCTAGGTCTGGCGAATATGGGGGGTGTTCCAGCAATTCGAACCCTGAATCACGGATGGCAGCCATCGCAACGCCGGCCTTGTGGGGCGGTGCGTTGTCCTGGTGAAACAGGATGCCAGCTCAAAGTTTACCCCGCCGCTTTTCTTTGATTGCCTCTCTCAATCTGCGTAGGTATTTGGTCAGCGTAGTAGGAGCCCGTAATAGTGGTTCCCTTTTCCAGGTATTCGATCATTATGACTCCCTCAGCATCCCAAAACACTGAAGCCATGACCTTACCAGCGGAGCTTGCTACCTTGAATTTCTTCGGTGTAGGGGAAGACGCTCGCTTCCAGGTCATGGATTGCTGTTTGGTCTCAGGATCGAAATGGTGGATCCAAGACTCGTCCATGGTTACAAACCGACGCAAAAATGTTTCAGGATCAGTTTGATATTTGTCAAGATTAGACTTCGAAATCTCACATCGTATTTTCTTTTGTTCAGCCGTTAACATTCTAAGCACCTTAACGAGCGGAGACTTTTTTCATGTGTAGTTCATCAGTTAAGATTCTTTGAATGCTGCCATACGAGATGCCTGTGAGCTCAACTAGATGCCTGATAGTCATCCTTATATCTGTTAAAACGAGATCATGAATTTTTTCGACGTTTTCTCCAGTAATTGCGTCACATGCACGACCTTCGCGATGTTCATCTTGAGTGGATGTTCTTCCCAAGTTAAACTCCTTTGACCACCGTGTCACTGTGGAATACGGTAGAGCGGACTCGCCCAGTGTTCCCATTAATTCAGCGTATATATCTTTAGTACACTTTTTTTTCTAACAGAAGTATTTAATAACCGCTCTCACCTCAGTTTTCTCCATTTTTGCGTTATTGTTCCGACTGCTCGTGATAAAACAGCTGCAACTCTCTGACAGACACATATTTTTTCATTTTTTATTTTTTTATTTACTAAGGAGTCTTTATGGCCAGTAACGGCATACCTATTTATTTTAATCCGATTCAATAAGTATTCAGTTATCATTACTTTTGGATCACCCCTCGTAGGTACATAAGTACAGACAAGTTTTCTAAGAATCGTTATTTTGTGTTCAGTATCGTTCATATAGTCCCCACAACTTGATACTTTCTTTTAATTTTCAAGTTCGCGACTTCTTCTACAGACTTATTATTAGTATAGATATAGAAGATAAATAACCGGCTTTTATGGCAAATTGTCCTTATACCGCGCCGAATTATATTTTTTTATGGTGACCCTGTCGGGACACAAAACTCTAAGCACACACAATCAATCTCACATAGATCAATCTCACTGCCGAAATCTCGGCCAGAAACTTCTTTTCCGTTGTGCTATCTTGATGTACCTACGTACCTACCTGGTATAACTTTTGGCTTCTTTGCTAGGCTAACAGCCAAACTCCACGTTTTGACTTTTTGAACGACACAATTGGTTCTCTGCTACTAATACTACTACAGCCTATTTGCGTCACACTGCTGGGCACAGGCCTCCTCTCATCACGAGAGGGTTTGGGCTATAATCCCCACGCGGGCCCAGTGCGGATTGGGGACTTCACACACATCTTTGAATTACTTCGCAGATGTGTGCAGGTTTCCTCACGATGTTTTCCTTCACTGAAAAGCTCAGCTTCTCACGCTCAGGCTCAGGTTATTGGTTCTCTACGCCTTACATGAAATCTTGTAACTTTTTTACAATACAATATGTGCTATTAAGCTAATGTTTAAGGTGTATTTTGAATTGTACATTAAAACTGCTTTTTGCACGTCATCGTCGTCCAAGGATATTGCTAGCTATAGATGGGATTTACTTAAACTTAGATACATAATATATTTTAATATGAAAAATCTTACACACTGCTTCCTAATCTAAAAGGCCAACACTACATGGCATGGCATGGTACCCAAAATGCGGGCAGCATTGCCACGTTGAATGGCAATGTTCAATAGATAGAGGCCAGCATTTTGGTTACCAGAGGCCTCGACTAATCTTTTAACTTAGATATTGATTCCCAACACTATGTAGGTATCGCTACCTCATTCAATATAGGTACTCAGGCAGGCTGCATCATTCTGTTTCCGTAATACGATAGCAATAAGCAGATTAGACCGACGGCGTTGGAATGAGGCGGCCTTGAGAGGCTTCCAACTAAGTTGATAAAGGAGGCGAAGGCGAAGGCGGCAACCCGTGACCGCGCCGCGGCATTCTGTGGGGACTACCAACTTAAATCTCAACTTCTATTTTATCTATGAAACTATGACTACTGCAAAAAATATTTTTTTTTCTTCTAAACTCCTAGAGGTACTTAAAAAAATAACTTGCTTGTTTCATTGCCTTTCAAAGTCACCAAGATAAGTATGTCTACCAGACATCCCGCCCAAGGGCCGTCGGTCATGCCATGAATGACCATTTCATGACGGATATTCAAATCATCATTTATTATCATAAAAAAATTTACAAAGGATTTAGCCTGACCACCACACTGCACTGAGTGACCAGTAGTATTAAATATGTATGTATGTAGTACTATTAAATATTCTGTGCTGTGACCACACTAAGGCGCAGCCTGTCCCGTGTGGGCGGCATTTTAATACATTAAACTTAAACTCAACTACATACAAAGACGAAGGGCTTAAGTAGTAAAAAATTTTGTTATCGCTTTTGTAAAATATCTAAACATACATCTACCTACTTAACTATTCCTCGTGGGTGGACGCAAAATTAAATAAAAGTGTAATGTAGTATGTAGGTAGAAGATGCTTCATAAGCGTGTGTGGGTTTCAGGACGCGGTGTCTCTGGGCGGCGGCGTGATCGGCGCCATGCACATCCCGGAGAAGTGGTTCCCGGGCGCCGTGGACCGCTGCCTGAACTCGCACAACATCATGCACGTGCTGGTCGTGCTGGCCGTCTACTCCATGCACCAGGTACAGTACACCCGCCGCCCTGGCTTCACATTTGGTCTTAAGTGTAAAGTTTTAGATTAAAGACGACGACGTGCGTCGATATCTGACGACGTCCATGTCGAGCGAAGGCCGGCTACGTCATGTCACTTCACCCGACGTCGCTGGCGACACGTGTCGCTTGACATATCCGGTGACATTGCGCGACTTATGTCCGTAGCGACGTCCATGTCGGAAGTACCACCTTTCGAATAAAAAAAGAATCAGTTGTTGGAAGCCAGTTATTTGAAATCCAGCTTGTTGGTTGCAGGTGACGACGCGCGACCTGGCGTGGATGTCGCGCGTGGAGTGCCGCGCGCCGCTGCGACAGCTCTGACGCGCCGCCGCACCGACCGGTCCGCGCACCCCTGCCTCCTCCGCAGACTTGCCGTAGACAACTGCACCATACTCTCCAAAAATGTCGTTAACAAACCGACCATTTATATCTACCTATTGTAAAATAAAATTGCTTGACGCCACGCGTAAATAATCCAAAAAATCGCTAGACCCCTCTCGTGGTAGATTCTACACTTGTTCTGAAACACTTCCTTAAATAAATAAATCTACTTGTCTACGGTTACTGCTCGTTCTTAATGATTAAACGTATATCCGCGTGATATAAAAATTAAGAATTAGTACGAGTCGGTCTTCAGCGCTTGTGATATTGTGTCTAGAGAAAATACTTAATTGGAGCTGGTGAACAATTACTAGGTAGCACCACAATTCCAGTGAAAGTTATTTATAATGCTTAGATACTAAGTATTCCCGAGCAGTTTTATTTGTTTTGTATCCGCATAATTTGAATGTTAACACGAGGGCAGGAGATTTAGAAATCAAACAGTAATGCGTAGCCCGGCTGCAGTGGCGGACTAAGCCTGTCGGGGGCCCGGGGCGGAAAATCGAAATGGGGCCCCCCTCCTTGCCTGTGTAGATGTGTTGATGGTATATGTTAGGCTCCCGTGCACTGACTACCTAACACATTTAGTTGAAATTTGTTCGCTTAACATCAGGTGGCCTGTGTGCCGTGTGTGCAATTTAGATGAAATTTGGTATGGATGGAGATAATTCTAGTCCCGATGAAGGACATAGGCACAGCCTAATTTTTACCCCGAAAAACGTATTTAGTTTCCGCGGGAACGCGAGTGCTACAAGCGAATCCTACGCAGACAAAGTCGTGAACAGAAACTAGTCTATTTTCTAATATTATAAATGCGAAAGTAACTCTGTCTGTTACCTCTTCACACTTCAACCGCTGGATCGATTTAGATGAAATCCGGTACGGAGATAGTTCTACTCTCGGGGAATGATCCAGAAATCTTGTCGTTTGAAAGTATGTAGTAGTAAGCGTGAAATCCGGTAGTTCCGATTTTTTGCAGGCTTGTTTATGTTGTTGGTATCACTACATAGTATAAAACAAAGTCGCGTTCTCTGTCCCTATATCCCTATGTATGCTTAAATCTTTAAAACTGCGCAACGGATTTTGATGAGGTTTTTTTTAATAGATAGAGTGTTTCAAGAGGAAGGTTTTCGTATATAATTTGTTATAGTTTAACGCTCAATTCCCGCGGGAACGCTATAACCGAATTCCACGCGGACAAAGTCGCGGGCAGAAGCTATAATCCAAGTTTGTGACCTCGAGCGCTTAACGCAACATTATCAAAAATAAAAAACAAGAGAAAATTTCGGCTGCTTTTCAGATTTTGGCGATTTTCACCCCAAATGACTAGTTTTTGATACTACCTTCTCCGAATGTTTTTAAAGAAGACTAAATTTGCTATCATATGAGACTAGAACCGTCTCTGTGTACCCAATATTTTCTGAGATAAAGCTTTTCAGAATTCATAATTTTTCATAACTTTGTAATATTTTAGAAGTCACTCGAATAGCTGTATCAGGATGTGTTTCCAATTACCTCCGTCGAAGTGTGCTAGTGTTGAGCACGAGCGTGTGGGGTCATGAATCGGAGTCACCTGTAGCATTTTTATATCTTACTAGCTTTTGAAGGCGATTTCGTATGCGCATTATCATCAACATTCAAACTCCCGTTCTCCCGTTCCCGTAGGAATTTTGGACGATCCTCTCTTAATACACCTCTACACTTCTTAAGAAACCTACATGCCAAATTTCAGCTTCCTACGACCAGCAGTTTCAGCTGTGCGTCACACACACCAAAAGAACTTTGGGGTAACCATTGAACTACTGCCACGTTTCACGTATAGTTAGCAGACAACACTCAGCCAAACCAAAACTGGTGGTCGTAGGAAGCTGAAATTTGGCATGTAGGTTTCTTAGGAGGTGTAAAGGCGCACTAAGAGAGGATTTTCTAAAATTCTTACGGGAACGGGAAAACTGAGAGTTTAAATTTTGATGTTTCTGTGCATACGAAATCGCCTTCAAAAGCTAGTAGGATATAAAAATGCTACAGGTGGCTCCAATTCGTGACTTCACACGAGCAACACTAGCACAATCCGTTGAAGTTGAATTGATTGAATGAATTGGAAAAACATCCCGATAGCTATGTTTGATGACTTCTAAAATATTGCGAAGTTCTGAAAAATTATGAATTCTGAAAAGCTTTATCTCAGGAAATATTGCGTACACAGAGACGGTTCTAGTCTCATATTATAGCAAATTTAGTCTTCTTTAAAAACTTGCTGAAAAGGTAGTATCAAAAACTCGTCCTTTAGAGTCAAAATCTGAAAAAAAAAAATTAAAAAAAATATTCTTGTATTTTTTTTATTTTTGATAAAGTTGCGTTCGGCGCTCGAGGTCATAAACTTGGATGATACATTAGGCCAACATCATAAAGTTACTGGATTAGAAGGACATAGGCTACTTTATAACCCGGAAAAATACATAATTCCGACAGGAGCGCTATAACCGAATTCCACGCCGGCTAAGTAGTGGGCTGAAGTTTAAAAGTCTTCTTTAAAAACGTCCTGAAAAGGTAGTATTAAAAACTAGTTCATTAGGGTCAAAATTTTCGATGTTTTTAATTTTTTTGACTAAGTTACGTTCGGCACTTAAGGTCACAAACTTGGATTATACATTAGGCCAACATCATAAACAAGTCTGCAAAAAATCAGAACTACCGGATTTGACCCACATGCTGATGTACTGACTGTTACTGGAATAATTTAGGTATTATCATTATATTCCCACGAAGTCCATATTATGCGCTTAACATGGTACCGCGAGCGTTAGACTTATTACTAATAGCCTTATATTATGACGATTTGTTTCCTTTTGTTTCCGAAAAAATCAAATGCGTGGACTTTAGAATTGGAAATGTTGGGATGTTTTACCAATAACTAAGTATACATGAAATGGACTGTGGGGACCATGGAAGACCTCAGTACTATGCTCGCTGACCTCAGCAGAGTTTCTGATCGAGTTGGTCTTAAAATGAACATGGACAAGACGAAAATCATGTCTAATGTCCATGTTGTACCAACTCCCGTAATAATCGGAGGCTCTGCGCTCGAACTTGTTGACCACTATGTATACCTGGGACAAACAGTCCAGTTAGGTAGGTCCAACTTCGAGAAAGAGGTCAATCGTCGAATCCGACTCGGCTGGGCAGCGTTCGGGAAGCTTCGCAGTGTCTTTTCGTCCAAATTACCACAGTGCCTCAAGTCGAAAGTCTTCGACCAGTGTGCGTTGCCAGTGATGACTTATGGTTCCGAGACGTGGGCGCTTACGATGGGCCTCATAAGAAGGCTCAAAATCACTCAGAGGGCAATGGAGAGGGCTATGCTCGGGGTTTCTCTGCGTGATAGAATCAGAAATGAGGATATCCGCAGTAGAACTAGGGTCACCGACATAGCCCGAAGAATTGCGAGCCTTAAGTGGCAGTGGGCGGGGCACATTGCTCGCAGGACTGATGGCCGATGGGGCCGGAAAGTTCTCGAGTGGCGCCCGCGAACCGGGAGACGAGCTGTCGGTAGGCCTCCAACAAGATGGAGCGACGACCTCGTGAAAGTCGCGGGAAACCGCTGGAAGCAAGTAGCACAGGACCGGTCTGATTGGCGAGCCTTGGGGGAGGCCTATGTCCAGCAGTGGACGTCTTTTGGCTGAAATGATGATGATGATGATGGACTGTGGGGGCCCTCTCGTCAACTAGGTCGAAATCAAAACATTGGCATAACAATAGGGTGGCAGTGGCGCGTGGCAGAACGGGCAAAATTCCCTACCTCACTACCTGAGCTGAGGGGGCCCCGGCCCATGAGGCCACGAGGAAAGAATGGAAAGTCCAAAAATTACAGTTGTAGAATTTTTAAAATTAACGGGGCTGGGGCCCTATGGGAACGAAAGATTTGCCTCGGGGCCTCGAGCGTGAGGTGGTACAGTTTTGCCGCTGCCTGGTCGAAACTATTTTTTCAAGTTTTTTTTTGCCTTAAGTACTATATTATTTGGTGATTTGGGGGCCCCCTAGGATCGGGGGCCCGGGGCGGACCGCCCCCGCCGCCCCCCCCTTAGTCCGCCACTGCCCGGCTGGATACCCCCTCGCAGACTCGCAGGACATTATAAGCCCATAAATAAGTATATAGTAGGCCGCGCTCAGACGTCGTTTAGTTTTTGCATGGATGGAAGTTAATGTAATTAACGCAATTGAAATTGCAGATGACATGAAGAAAAATATTTGCAAATATTGTTAAACCGTGCAAAAGAACTTGGAAAGTAACAAAATTGTAGTAGACAATATCACGGCCTACGAAACAAGTAGGTATAGCGTAAAATAATGATCTCGTTATAAATAGGTAATACTATTGTTATCATCCCCACACAGATCGGTTGCGCCCAGTTAACATGAAGCCACTCACTGCAACAAGAACTATCTAACTAGATCTTTAAATATAGCATTTTTGTAGATTTTCTTCGGTACATGAAATACATATGCGATAACTGCGTAAACGTTTTCAAACAACCAACAAAACTTAAAGCCAGGGATACACTTGGGGACAAAAATCATCCGACACGTGTCGCCAGCGACGTCGGGCGGGTGAAGTGACGTGACTTTGCCGGACTTCGCTTGACTTCGTTCGACATGGGCATCGCTATGGACCAAGCCGCGCGATGTCGTCAGATATGTCAAGGGACATGTCGCTTGATTGTCACCACATGTGTGCGATACATGTCGCAGGAAATTTGTTCCCCAATGCATCCCTGGCTTAAAGCTTACGGGAGAGGTCCGAAACAAGTATATGAGTAACAGTAACAGGCTAAAATATTTATTACATATTACTTATTTCGTTTGAAGGTTCACATACATATTTTGTATCGATACCTAGCACTGAGTACTGCACTGAGTAATAGAGACCAAAAAAAAATCGTCTGTTTCCTTTAAAATTTTGCGTATAGAAAAAAGTTGTGATGATGGCCAAAACGAGCTCTAGAGATTAAAAATCAATCAGACACGGAACTCCAATATCTAAAATACGTACGTGAAATATTTTTTGAGGCACTTTATGCCAAGATTATCTTCTACACGTCGAGTTTTCAGTCAAGCGAACGCAAGCCAATTTAGTTACTGTTTAGAAACCATTATCACAAAGTGCCAGAACAGTGTAGGAATGTCAGTCCTAAAAATGGTTATATGAAGAGGTAATGCCACTACAATTATTTTTAATATTTCGTGCAATTTACATTCAATAATTACTTTAATCCAAAGATATAGTATTAAATATAGTACCTAATAATTTTCAAGATGAAATAAAAGTAGATACGTACGTCACATTTACATAGATAAAAAAAACATTAATTCCTAGCCCGCAGTATACTAGAAGATGCCGTCATAGGTCGAGGCTGGCGCGCCTCCCTCCGTGGCGCTCATAATATATATATATATATATACATATAGCTACTGTCTTTAGAACCTACTTCTTTCATAGACCAAGAGCGGTATTTTTATTTTTGTATTCTTGGTGTCTGCTTTGCAGCAGTAATCGTGAGGACGACGCGAGTGAACTCGTAAATCGAAAACCTTCGCTAGTTTCATAGATTTATTGTGAGTTAGTCATAGCATACATTAGTTCGAGTAGATAGGTAGATTACAAGCAATAAATAAGTAATAGACTAATAGACAACAATTATTGTTGAGAAATTTGACAAAAGTAGTCGCGAAGGGTGAAAATAATTATATAAAGATTTATACGTAGCAAATTATCTTTTTTTTATGTTGTTTTAGACAGTCGAGTTCTACTTTTGTCAAAGTTCAGTTGTTTTAAATTAATAATTAAATAAATTTAACGTGAAGGAAGCAGAGTTACGAGAAACTGAAAAGTGTACTTGAGGTTTTCGGTCCCCCCCTGCGTGGCCGGCGCAGGCGCAGGCGCCGCTCTTTGACGATCGACGATCATTTAATTTTATATTTTTGGAAAACAATATTTCAACATCGTAATAGTCTTTGAATATTTTTTGAAAAATAACTTCCTAGTTTTTTAGGGTGTACTTTCACATTCTAAGGTTCCTGCCTAAGAAATTGTTTCGGTTACATTTTCTGGGCGAGTTGATAGCATCTAAATTGTTGGAGTTAAAATAATATTCATTATTGTGAATTTTATATTATCTTGCCTAAATATCAATTATTTACACGAACATTGCTTATATCAATAACTTAATCCACGTTTTTATAGGTAGATTAAACTTGTAGAAATGAAATTACCAATATTAATTTAGATAAAATTCTCTTATAGCGTACTACTCACCAATCTCACTATACATACTCGTAAACCCCCGCATTCACGTACGTTCTAAATGTAGTTGTTACCAACTTACACGAACAAACTCTATACGCGACGGTGAGTGTGGGGGGCCATATACGTATCGTACATTTCCGCAGCGCCCGTCGCTGCTGCACCCCTCGACTTGGTTTCCTTAGATGTTGATGAACTATATTTTAACTAGGTTAATTACGAGACATAGAGAATGTAGAGTGATATTCAAGAGCAATATAACAGTATTTAGTGTCATACATACCTACATTGTTTATTTTAGTTCATTTTATCGACGGTTTGTAATGTCGCCAATGTACTTCTGATAGGTAACTCAGATGTCTCGGATAACTACTACTGTTTAGTTGATGATCCACCAATGATCGACATGTTGAATCGCTAAGCATTGAACAAGTGGTAACTGTACTAATTAAATTTCATTTGATCTCATCGTTGAATTTTATTAATTACCTTGAATATTGGCCACCATGAAAATGACTGACTATTAACAAAAAAAAATATAGCACATCAGTTCTCTCGATAAATGGACTGAAACGTTCGAGTCTTTCGAGAGTGCCTTGCTTAAATGTTTAGATAGGTAAGTACATCATATTTATTTCAGGTTATCCTTTTGAGCGCTTAAGCTGACTAAAACGTGCGGTACACAATGGATATAATTTAGTAAAATGTAGATTAAATTGGCGTAGATTAGATTAAATTGACAAATTATCGGAGTATTTCAACCTAACCAGATTGTAACTTAAGGACAATTTATCCATTGGTTTTGTGGATTAAACCACACAATGTTAACTTGTTTCAATAAGTACTTTTTCGAAATAATATCTTATGCAATAAGGTGAGTCGGGGCCATGTCGGGGCAAGTGCGCCTGTGGGGTAAGTGCGCCTAAACTGAATTTCCGCCCCAATGCAGTGTGAACAGAGCAAACTGCTTATTCAGTGGGATTTTGTTGTGTTTGTTGCATGTATGGAAGAATATCATTAGTTAAGTAATACGAGTATTTGTAGCCATCGGTATATTTATGCTAGGTGCACGTACCCCACCCTGGCGCACGTTCTCCGATTGATCTTAGACAAGTAAGATGAAGTCTCGGCCAGAAGCTATTTTTAAATTAAATAAAAAAACACTTTCAAACTCCGGAAGACTACGATGTCGATGTCAAGTTCAATAGGAGATTAGGTACTAAAGTAATCATGTCCTCGTGGAGTCCATCATCAAAAACAAAATTTGAAAAAACTGGCTAAGTGCTCCGGCCACGCGAAATATATATAGGGTTCCGTACCGTAGGTAGGTTAGGTACCCATCACAATGATTTTCAATAGTTTTTTTTTTTACTTCCCCGCGACTTTTTTTATTTGGTCAACTATTAATCGTAAACTTGTACAGCCTACTTAGCTGTAATAGTTTTACTTCGTTATATAAACTACTGCCGTAAAATTTTCAGCATTCCAGAAGCAATCATTTAGCTGGAATGGGCGAGGGAAACTTGAGTCTAACAAAAATTTGCTCTTTAAAGCTTAATATGCTACCAACGGATCCCTAAATCGAAAAGCGGTTTTCACACAATGACACCCACACCACACCACGGGGTACGCGAAAAAAAAAAGTTGAACATTTCGTTTGTTTTATACCACTTTGTTGGCATGACTAATATGTTCTAGTTCATGCCAAATTACAGATTTGTAGAAGTAAGCATCTCCAAGCTATGCTGCGGACAGACAGATGGACAGAAATGGCGAAACTATAAGGGTTCTTTGAGGACTACGGAACCCTAAAAATTAAGACCAACTTGGACAAATACCCGTTCGATTACAAAAAATATTTTCGAATTCGGTCCATGAACGACGGAGATGCGAGGTAACAAACAAGGTATTAAAAAAGTAAAGCCTGAACTGAACCTCTTCCTTTTGTTTTTTTTGTCGACACATGGCCGAGATCTGCAGGAGCCTCATGGTAGCTTGTATGGGCGGGATTAAGTGGTCCAAGAGGTTATGTGGCACATATAGGGCGATCTGCAAAGCACGTGATGCCTGGACTGGAGTCAGCCTGTAGATAGGAACTTCTCTTGAGCGGTTCCTCCACAATTGCCCTGGACAAGCCACACCGTGACGTTTTAGACGGTTGACAGCTATTTATGGCCAGACTCGAATATCATCAGTGCTTTGCATTCCGCCATCACCAAAGTAGGTTACACAACTAGATTCGCCAGGATACGGAAACCAGAATCAGCGTCAGAGAATAGACGTGCCGTCACGGCCACCTCTGACTGTGGCGCCCACGTGCGGTAGCTTTCTTTTAGCGGGTCCCTTATAATGATAGCTAATAATGGATACATATTTACATCCCAGGGAAGTGCGGGAAAGATAGGAAGTTGTTTGGTTAGTAAGTTACTAACAAACGGCGAAGTTCAAGATAGCAGAAGATAGCAGGGCAAGGTCGGCAGTATCGCAGAGGCAGCTGTAGGGTTATCGGCGAGTTTCGTTCTGAAGAAAATACAAGGATATTGCTTAAAAATTTGAACTTTGTCAACAAGTATTTCAAAACTAAAACTAAGATTGTATTTTTCTCTATTACTTGAAATGAAATAGGTAAGCTTACTTACCCCTACCTACCTATCTAAATCTACCTCTACAACTTTGTTGACAAATAAGTAACATCTCTCGCGATAACACGGTTCAATTATAATATGCTAAATTACCTTACCCTATCAAACGAGCAATAAGTATATAATATGAAGGTATATAAATATATTATTTGCTCTCACGTGCTTGAAAATGGCTCTAATGACTTCGATGAGATTTGGAATGCATATAGATTGAAGAAACATTAAATTCTGTATGAAAAATTAGTAGTCGATTATTTTAGTAGTACCTATTATTTGACGATTTTGGCATCAATTTCGATGATTGTTTTTATTCACTAATAGTCATTCGTGATATAATTTTTTTTAAGTAAAAAGATTGACAAACAGTCGGACGGCCCACCTGGTGTTAAGTGGTCACCGCCAGCTATAGACATTTGTAACACCAGAGGCGTCACCAATATTGCCGATCTCGAAAGGGGAGGAGGATAGGGCGGGCGTATGGGATAAGGGAGGATAGGGGACATGGGATTAGGGAAGATATTATGGGATAGAAGGATAGAGAAGAGGACAGGCCCCCATATTACTTCACGCCAATATTCTGTGAGAGTGTGGTACTTCCTCGGACGTGCCAGCCCGATTCGAGCAATAATTAAATATTATTGCAAGGCTCTATCACTGTAACTAACTGAAATTAAAGAGCTTTATTGAACGCCACGAGTGGTGTGTACACCGGACAGGGTTGCAGCTTAGCTTTACCGCTCCGCCCCTTTTACCCTGATAGCAGCACGTCGAGTGTTTTCCTCGTACATTGCGTGCGACCCAACTGACTGCCTGTACAGTGAGCGTGGGGACGCTTCAATGGATTGCGATAAGGCTCACCGCTGCTGCTGGTAGTGTATTAAAGACGCGTCATGCGGGGCGGAAGCGGGGGGCGATATATACGGCGGCGACGGCGCGGCGCGCGACTGTCGCCATGTTCGTCGCCGCGTGTTTACTGGCGCTCGCGGCCGTCGCGCGCGCGCGCCCCGACGTGCCCGCGGACGCGCCCTCGCCTGCGCCTGCGCACCCCGATCTATGGAACAACAGTAAGTCTTCTCACGCCCTATACCTACTAAACGCCTCGTTTTGGCTACGGATGGTTAAAATTTGTTAGATTCTAAAAGTCGCAAATGTCAAATTTTAATCACTAGCCCAAACTAACTAGGCGTTTTGTGAATATATAGGAACCGGGACTTCACCTTCCGTCCACTTACCTCAAGCTACCATCTCGGGGCAGGTTTACCACCGGGGTAAGTGCGCCTAAATGGATATATCGAGCATTAATTATCGCCCTAGTAACCCTTGTAAACAGCAAGCTACGTATTGCATTTGCAGTGGAACTATATTTTATTTGTTGCATTGCATGAATGTAATATATCGTATCGTTAATCGAATAAGTAATAAGTGTAGCTATCGGTATTCAAATATATGGTAGGTGCACTTACCCCATACCGGCTCAGTGACCTTATAACATTGTGATCCAAGATCCAATGAAACAGTGACACGCGATCTTACTTTGTTTCAAGTTAGCACTAACCAACCAAGTAAATAAGGTCGTATACAAAGTGGAGCCGATAAGTGAATGTCAAGAATACGCGCGGCGGTATCAATACTGTTTTTTTTTTGTTGATATGGCATCTGCTGCAAGCAATACTGTTTTGGGACTCGGCTTTATCTTGTGCGTCAATTAATACTACCCACCCTCACAAATTTTCGACAGACGTCAACTACTTAGTGTGTAATTGTGGGAATGTCACTTGGTTTGGATATCGAGTCGAAGTGTATTTTTTTACGTAATTACCTAGCCAAAAATAAACCTTAATCAGGAAGTTGGTAGGTACTTCTTACTTATCAAGAAATTACCTAATTACAGTTTAGTTTTGTTAATCGCACTATGTATCATCATCATGACGGCGGAATGACGTCCACTGCTGTATTTATATGCAGATCTCCCCCAAGGCTTGCCACTCAGACCGAGAAATTTAGAAATGTATTATTTTATTATTATTTACGATAAACATCACACCATCTTGTAAAGGTCGCGGGAACGCGGTGGATGCGAGTGGCACAGGACCGGTCTGAGTGGCGCGCCTTGGGGGAGGCCTATGTCCAGCAGTGGACGTCTATCGGCTGAAATGATGATGATGATGATGACGATAAACATAAAACAACAAAAGAAATGGCAATTGGTACCTATTTGTTTACTCCCTATCTTTAAACATTTAGTCATTTACTAAAAAGGACGTACTTACTTCGAGCGACCGCAATGACATTTCCGCGAGGGAATTCCGCCATGGCCGTGGGGGAAATACGCTGTTCCGATAAGAAACAAAAGAACACGTAGGTGCTGCGCCTGAGCAAGTGAGCGCGCCGCTCATTAGCCGGCATTCCGCGATCGGCTCATCATTAGCGGGCAATTACCGTCGTTAGCTAACTACACAGATATACATGTATGACATTGCATTGACTAGCTCAATAACTACAAATAAATAAATACCTAAATAGATCATACTCATACCTACAAATAGGGCAATGAAGATAGAGAGTAGCCATTATTTACTTCTCTTTTATTTTACGCAGAAAAGCGCGATGTTCAATAATTGAAAAAACATTTGGTTTTATGAGTCCCTAGTTTCTTTTCATTTCACTTCACTGTAGGTACCCACGTTTTGTTAGAGGTCAATACATCATGTTCTCTTCTTCCCTTCACTGCTACCAGTCATCATCTCTATGTGGACGTTTTTACTGATTATTCAAAATAATTGCCTATCTTTGAGTAAGTAGATAGGTGTAAGGTCAGTCGGGGCAAGTGCGCCAGGGTGGGTAAATGCAGATACCATTAATTACTTATATCGAAAAGTATAAATAATACTCAACTAATTATGTCTTCCACCGTGCAAAAAAACAACACAATCCCACTGTAGGCGCACTTACCCCACAGGCGCTCTTGCCCCGACTGACCTTATCTTTGCGAGTGCGACCAAAGAACGTAGTCTGGCTCAACTACATCAGGAGATCAAATCCAAGCGCCCCTCTGAGTATGTGAGAAATTCAATTTGCTGACGGAAACCATCGTGAACAAACCTAACACACATCTGCGACATCAACCCGTATTGGACCCACATAGCCCAAGCGCTCTCGTGATGTGAGGAGGCGTCCGCCCACGCAGTTGTGGGTGGGAGACGTTGACACGTGCACAGGCCGTTGTGTGTTTGTGTACCTATCAATGTATGTGACACAAATCTTGGATAAACAATCACACTTATCTTAAACCCGAGCAAACGCGTGTCGAACGAGGCGCCGCGGCCCGCGCGCACGCCGCGGCCCGCGACGTTTGTTTTAATTAATGACGTACACGCAATGATTGCGCTTTAGATTTCAGATGAGGTTTGTCAATTCTGATAGGTATGGCGGAATACGAAAATTCCGGAACGTGATAGATTTTTATGACCATCTCCGGCAATTTCGGTTCGTAAATAATTGCTAATGATTTCGTAACGGAATTATCAAGCTGTCATTAGTTAATTTAATTACCATTTGATAGGGAGGTACTTAAGTGTATCAGTTTACCTATTCCTATTCAAAAACATAGTTTTGAAAAGGGGTATCAAAGCGGGCATTGATTATTTATTCATACGATAATTAAATCATTTCCGATATTTGAACAACACCAGATAAGTGCTTACTACTACTACTACAGCCTATTTGCATCCCACTGCAGGGCTCCTCTCATCACCAGAGGGCTTGGGCTATAGTCCCCACGCGGGCCTAGTGCGGATTGGGGACTTCACACACAACTTCGAACCACTTCGCAGATGCGTGCAGGTTTCCTCGCGATGTTTTCCTTCACAGAAAAGCTCACAGTGGTAAATTCAAATTGAATTTCGCACATAAACATACACATTCATACATATCAGGACTTGATATTATCAAATGAATAATTATTCGTCATCATTTTCAGCTTCAGGTATTAGTATTACGGTTGCCAGATCGAGCTCCAATTTTTCCTTGTGGTAACGGCTCGATAGGCAGTTGAATAACTTCGCAGATGCGTCGTCACGATGTTTTCCTTCACCGAACACCTCAGTGGTAAATTCAAATTGAATTTCACACATAAATAATTTCAGAGGTGCGAGCCGGAATCGAACCCTGACCCTCTGCATGAGAGGCGGTAGGTCGAACCACTAGGCCACCACAGTGCTTAACCCCCTTGTATTCAGCACTATATCCTTTGCTCGCGACTTGGTCTGCGTGGAGTACCATAGGTACCTACTAAGTTACTTGATTTCCGCTTTCAGAAAATTATTAAATAAAACTGCTTATCATTGTTACTCGCTCAACTCGCTGATAATCGCTAAATCTTTTCTCATTTTAATATTAGAGATAAATATGCTCACATAGTTTTTTTTTTTAAGAAAATGTTGTTTTCAGATGTAATGATCCTATTCAATTCGCTCAGAGATGGTTTTTATCGTTATGCGCTGAGGGGTAAGAACAATTTTAAGGGGACTTCTTTATTTTGACTTTCTATGAGTGAATATGTTTTAATATTCCATCTTGTGTCTGTAAGGTTTTGTTACTCCACTTTTATCTTATCCTGCATTAATATTCGATTTTCTAATCGTTAACTGGTTGTTTCTTCTTTATTAGGTGTTATAGGTTATCGGTATTTACCTACTTATACCTAATTCAATTCTAATCTTTTAATTTTACATCATCATCTTTCGTGTTTTCCATTCTCAAAGGTTGACTGGGTCATAACGCTGTTTAGCGATAAGTCCGCCTATTGTTTACCTACGAAGCCAGGGACACACTCAGGGCAAATGTCCCGCGACACGTCGTGTCGCCGCGACCTCGTCGGGTGATGTGACGTGACGTTGCCGGAGAACTTCGCTCGACTTCGCTCGACATGGAATGGACGTTATATTTATTTAGTATATGGACAAAAGTCGCGCGGAGATAGGTATTGTGTGTAATGGCTTGACATGTCGCTACAGCAGGACATCTGTCCCCAAGTGTATCCCTGGCTTTAACTGTGTTATTATACCTATATTCATTCTGTATTTTCCGTGTTTTGTTTATGGTGTTAAATAAAGAGTATTGTATTCTGTATCATAATTAGGTACTTACCTACTTTAAAGTTACTCGTCTTTCTTTCCAACAAGATAAGATGCGCTGTCACGTTCAAAGGCCAAATCCTATTTTGTAAATATATATTTTTTCTTTTGAAGTGATTAGCACTAAGTAAGTATGTCGAAATTAAAGCAAATAAAAAGACGGTGTAACATGTAAAGATTAGTACCTAAGTTGAGCTTATTATTTTTATCGCTATATTTTTATAACCGTGACATATCTGGTCACGGACGAACGAATATTACAAACGTAGTGCGCATGTTTATTTTGTATAGATGCTGCAACATTTTTTTCTCCTGTTGGGCCAGACTCCGTCTACTCTACATACTTAGTATAATAAATATCAAAACAGTGTGACGATAATTATTTATTTATATTTTACCCACAGAATCAGCTATGGGTTCTAAGCATTTTTTTGGATTTTTTTTTAGTTGGTAAAATAATGGTAAATGGCCCAGCGTGAGATTGATGGTGTGAACGATAATATACCGTATACCATACAAAAATAAGTTGTTTAACATCCGTTTGCGATGCGGATTACGGCCAGTACTTAGTTATTCGTCAATTTCGTCTACGCACCTCGCCTTTTTGACAGTCGTAATCCGCTTCCCTAACGGATAGCCAAACGTAATGCCGCTGCCGTTAAATTAAACGTGAACTGTCATTCCATACCGAAACTTACTTTCTCCAAACCTAGTAAAATGTCACGTTAAAAAAATTTACTTCTTGAAGCATCCCAGATTTCCCAGGGGCTATACTCGAAGTCTTAAATAGGGATCTCCCTGTTCCCTATAGGATCGCTCACGCGTCAAGTTGAACTTTAAATCTATCTGCTTAAAGTTCACGCGACACGTGAGCGATCCTAAAGGGAGATCCCTATTTTAAGACTTCGAATATAGCCCCAGGCTAAATAGACTTTCAATTTATTGATGCTGTCATCCATCATGCCTCTATTGCAAACGTACCTAACGGCAAACGGCAACGCTTGACTTGAACTCTACGTCATTAGCTGTAAGTAGGTACTTAAGCTTTAAACTTTCTCGTCAGTGGCCGACTGGACATCAGAGTTAGTACCTTATTGCCTTTTCATACGTCCCGGTTACCGGGTAGCCGGCGGCGAAGTGTATGGCCATGTAGCTTTCACACGTACCGGCGTAACTTGCCATACATTCGCTGCCGATTACCGGTAACCGGGACATATTGAAAAGGCCCTTAAAGTTGAATATGAATTGTGACAGCAGACGTGACGAGCAGCCCCGCGCCGGAGCCGGAGCCAGTGCACCGGCACTTCCCGCACGCCGTGCTGTTCGGCCGGACCTGCGGCGGCACCATCATCGGGCCCTCCTGGGTGCTCACCGCCGGACACTGGTGAGAAGCTTCATCTAAGGGTCTAAATCCAGCGGTGCAGTACTAATTGGCAACACGTGGCAGTGCCCCTGGAAACCCGACTTCCCCTAAACTCGGTGACTCCGTTCATTTACAATAAAAAGGTATGGAGATAGTTGGAGTCCCGGGAAAGGAAATAGTCTACTTTTTATTCAGCAAAAACACGAGGGAATAACAGAAGCTAAGAATATAAATTAGAAAGCAGAAAGTGTGTGTGTTTATATGTTTGTTACTGAATCACGATGAAATGGCTGAACAGATTTAGATGTTTTGCACACAGATAATTTACACAAGATTAATACATAATTATGATGCTCCTTATCCCGAATATAATCACGTTAGTTATATCATAAATATCTGTGATAGATTTCCGTGCACTGCTTAAAAGTAAGTCAGAAACCGCCCTTTTAGTTTGCTATTCCATCGTAGGAAAGCGAAGTCGTATTAAGTATTAATAGGTAACGTGGCTATTATATAAAACTTTTGACCACCAAGTCTTCAAATACATAAAATATCCAAACAAAGGTTTTTTTGGATATTTTGTTTGATGTTAAAGTACTTCCACCGGTTCACGATCTAAAGACAGAACAGACGAGTGGCATTCAACTAAACAAAAACTAACTAAACCGGTATGAACATATTTTGTTTGGATTTTTTGTCGCTTCCGTAATGATCGAGCCGGTAAATTAAATACCTACTTTGATTTAATTTTAATTAAGGTTTTAGGCCGACATTAGTCTTATTGATATTTTTGCTGTTTATATTCCATCAGGTGAGCCAAATTGATTAATTTATGAAGTAATTATAAATAGCAATACTTATCGATAAAACTCATGTCGGCCGCATGCGGCTGCGATCGATTAAAATAACATTGTGTTTGTGTAGCTTCCCGAACGCTGCAGCGATCACAGCATTCCGAATTTATGATGAGACTAGACAGACCTTAGGAAAAACGTTTTGATTCATTTTATTATTTACCTATCTACCTCTTTATTAGTCAGACTGCAGACGACGTGGACGTAGGTAATGGGTACGTTTACCATATTTACGCATAAACAGACTAATTTCCTTGTACAGTCATCTTTTCCCCTTACGTGATTAGAGTTAACTAGCTTCTGCCCGCGACTTCGCTCGCGTGGAATTCGGTTATCGCGTTCCCGCGGGAACTATGCGTTTTTTCGGGATAAAAAGTAGCCTATGTCCTTTCCCGGGACTGCAACTACCTCCACACCAAATTTCATTCAAAAGGTCGTGAGGATGCCTGCGCGCATCTATGAAGTGATTCAAGCATGTGTGTGTGTGAAGTCTACCATCCGCAATACGGTCCGCGTGGGGTCTATATCTATAGCCTAATAAACACCTCTCGTGAAAAGAGCAGTCTTTTGCCCAGTACTGGGACGTAAATAGCTGGGTAATGGGTAGGAGTAGGTAGGCACACAGCCGCGCAGGCGACAATTCGTTGTAAGCGGGGTTGTTTTTTTTTAATTATTATTATCAATACGTCAAACGTGTTGACAACTTTTTATTCTACCTACCAATCTCTTCCTTCAGGGGTCAGAAAAATTAAGTAGGTTAGGTTTAGGTCATACCCTCACCTATTATCGCGAAGTTCATGAACTTTGTATTGAGATAATTTCGGGTTGATTGCGATGAAGGCAGTAAAGTTACGCATTTATGTATGTATATGTACAGTCGGTATAAGATATATGTGATGTGAGCGAACAAGGGTAATAAATAGTGCCAATCACATATATGGAAGCAATGTAAGTTACCGGCTGTACCCTATACAAACCATTATTTTAATGCCAATGTCCTAACTCAGCCTTTATCGTCACGAGGACCATTGCGTTAGTTATTTTATTAATTGTACCTAAGTTGAACGAGCGTGTCTGTCCGTGACTCCACACTCAAGCTCCACAAAAATGACCGCCGAGCTGTAATTCCATTCAGACGTCATGTTCTCCATAGTGCACAATCTAACGAATGCTGCTTAGTTCAAGGACAGTTTGAATCAACCCACTTTAAACATTCGTTTGTACTTATAGTTATGTCATGCAAACTTGAACTATGGTACCTACCTACCTAGTTCCGGTTTTGTCATCCGCTGCACTAAATGGATGGGTAATAAATTAAAGTAAGTATAGTAAATTGTGCGTTCAACCGCGACCCGAAAGACCAACAATACAGTAAGTGCCTAATTGAAATAAAAAATCTTGTCATTCAATCCGACATAAAAATCATTTTAAACCACGTTTCAAAAAATGGTGTAACACGGTACCCTAAGCTATTAATACATAAAGGAAGAGACGAAATTACTCCCTTTACCTATAGCTCAATACATGAGTGAAGCTCCATCGATTACGGCGGTAAAACACTCAAATACTTAGCCTACTGTGTGTGTTGTCCCAGCACGCTGTTCTCGGGAGGGCGCGACGTGCTGGCCGGCGCCAGCCACTCCGACGACGGCTCCGGCACGCGGGTGCGCGTCAAGAAGCTGCACCTGCACCCGCGCTTCTCCGTCGGGCCCTACTGGCTCAACACAGACAAGTTCAACATTAAACAGGTGCCTCCTCGCTTCTTCTTGCTTACCATAATATATCACCCCCACAGCCGTGTTTACGGCTTTAGGTAGGTGGTCACCACACGCGTCCAGTGCGATGCGAATTGGAACTAGAATTTGGAACCCCTATCTTCGAAAGCTGTACACTTTTCGGATGGGTCTCCTCGCGATGTTTTCCTTCACCGAGCTCAGTTTTAAAAAGAAATTTAGTACTGCCTGATGCGAGCCTCGGTGTCGTACAGAAAAACTGCCGGTCGTCACGAGGATCATAAAGTCACGGAGAATATTTACATGTCACAATGAGCTATATAAAAAATATACTTTTTTGGAGAGATTAGTTGTACTTAAATGGTTATTTGTTAAGTCGTATATAATGCTGATGCAGGTAGCCGCCCGCTGGGACTTCATGCTGGCGGAGCTGGAGACGCCGCTGCCGCTGGACGGCAAGGACATGGCGGCGGTGGCGCTGGACGGGCCGCCCGCGCCGCCCGGCACGCCCGTCGGCTACGGCGGCTTCGGCGCCGAGCAACACGGGGTCAGTCGCCTCATCTCTCCCTCTCTATCATTCTCTCTCTCACTTTCTCTCTGGAGACGCTGCTGCCGCTGGACGGCGCCGAGCACCACGGAGTCAGTAACAATAACAATAGGGTGGCTGAGCGGGCAAAATGCCACAGCGCCCCGGGCTTAGGGGGCCCAGGCCGAGATAGGCCGCGAGCAAAGAAAACCAAAAAGTTCAATTTAGTTTTTTTTTACATTAGCGGAGCAGGGCAGGGCATATAAGCCTCAGGGGCTATATTCGAAGTCTTAAATAGGGATCTCCCTGTTCCCTATAGGATGGCTTACACGTCGCGTGAACTTTAAACAGCTAGATTTAAAGTAAAACTTGACACGTGAGCGCTAATTTCAAACAAAAACTAAATTGAACTTTGGTATAGTTACGCCGCTGGTCAGTACCTCATCTGTTTCTCTTCAAGCCGTATCCACCCACTCCCACTGCTGAGTGATAGGGTCTTCAAATTGCGCTACTTTCCCCACTCCTATACTTATTGTTGTCATCCATCAATGTTAGGTAGAAAGTTAGAAACTTATTAGGAAAAGTCGAGCTGTACCTAGTGAGTGGTCATCACCACATTTTAAGTAATCCCTTTTCCTTAGAACGTTGATTTTTTACAGCACCAGAGGACCATAAACGTAAGTATTTTAATAAATTTCACAATTACACAGAAAAATTATAAGACGCTAGGGACTATATTCGAAGTCTTAAAATAGGGATCCCTATAGGATCCCCTATAGAATCGCTCACGCGTCGAGTGAACTTTAAGCAGCTATATTTAAAGTTCAACTTGACGCGTGAGCGATCCTATAGGGAACAGGGAGATCCCTATTTAAGACTTTGAATATAGCCCTAGAACGTATGTATCTAGGTAGGTTTTAGTTGATAGGTATTGTGCCTAGACTGTTTTAACCTCCGACGCAAAAATAAAGGTAGGTAAAGGTCGACGGGTGTGTGTATGTGCGTGTGTCTGTCGGTGGTCTCGTAGCTCATCAACGGATGAATCAATATTGTTTTTCTTTCTTGTGTTTGAAAATTATCGGCTCTTTTCTGATGGCTAAAGTCGGGGTATTTTAAATTCTCATTTTAGTTATCATTGTTATCAACGTACAATATAGGTCGACATAAGATAAGGTAATGTATAATTGTAATTATCCTGTACCTATAAGTAGCATAAAGTAAGTATTAAGTAAATGTATTTGTATTTATTTCTGTGACTAACAGTTGCATTGTACCTACCTATTTCTATTTTCCTTTTGTATGCGCACTATACACATTATAGTCCCTCTTCTGTTTTGTGATTTCGTGTCACTGTGTTTTTGTACAATAAAGTGTCACTTCCTTCCTAATTTACCTAAATAAGTACCTAAGTACCTATTTTCAACCTGCTGCGTCTGTTCGACTGGGCCGGTTCCTATATCCACGTAACGCCTCGTTTTGCCTACGGACGGTTAAAATTTGACAGATTCTCTATGGAACAAATGTCAAAAATCAACCGTCCGTAGGCAAAACGAGGCGTTTCGTGGATATAGGAACCGGGCCTAAGGGTGAGTTGATTCAAACTGTCCGTTAAACTTAACGTTAAATATTTTACTATGGGACAAAATGACCTTACTTGTAAGACAATTAAGGATGAATCAACTCACCCTTACCTATTATATCTATCTGTTACTATAAATTTTCCCAGCTTAGTCTTCCTCTCGATTCCCTATACTTGTGGTATAGTAGAGAGTGGGTATAGACAGTAGTTTAACGCTTTATTGTCGTGATCGCGCAGGGCCTGATGCGGCCGGACATGCACGCTCGCAAGCTGCGCACGGTGGAGGAGGCGCGCTGCGCGCAGCTGGAGCAGTTCGACGCGCAGGACATGCTGTGCGCCGAGGGCCGCACGCCCGCCGGCGACTCCGCCTGCAACGTAACTACTCACACACCACACCTACATCACGCGACGGGCTGTCGTCAACCAAACCAACCGAGTTCTAACTTTGCTAAATTTCATCCAAATTGCTTCAGCCGTTTTAACATGATAGAAAAAAAATGATCAGAGTGATTGTCATTGACACAAAGCTTAAGGAACAGCTAATTAGTATTTTTATGGAATTAACTACATACCTACTTGGTTGGCAAGCGAGAACACATGCCACCTAAGGCACCTAATGGTAAGTAAGTGGTCTGTGGCCCATATCGAC